>JANSTR010034230.1:0-13433 GCA_025434805.1 Antipathozoanthus remengesaui | reverse complement strand
CACGTGACATCATTGTAAATCAGTTGAGACTAGTGAGTCTCTGTAGTTGATCGAATAAACGAACACAACACGAAACACTAGGGACCTACGAGATAGGACTGGGCAATGTGTGTGAGTTTCTGAGGTCTTATGTGACAATAGGGACGTAAGAGATAGGACTAGGCGATGCGTGTGAGTTTTTGTGGAGGCCTTATGTGCGACTAGGACATAAGAAATAGGACTAGGCGATGTGTGTGAGTTTCTATGGAGGCCTTATGTGCCACAACAGACGTAAGAGATATGACCAGGCGATGTGTGCGAGTTCTGTGGAGGCCTTATGTGCCAATAAGGACATAAGAAATCACATTAGACTCACCACACAGAATCGTTCAGACTACTCATTGGCTTGTCGTCCTCGCCGTAGTGGAAGTCGATTGTCATGCTGGCGTCTGTGTCGTGCGCGGACTCGAAGTTTGTAACGCTACGAGTTGGTATTCCTATGGCCCGGAGAACTACGAAAGCAATAAAAATAACCACAAATGATTTCACTAAATTTGCTAATACAAAAAAAGAAGCCAATATTATAAAGATTCTGCTGTTTGGTGTTCATTGTAAAAGGCAATACATATAACTTCCACACCTCCATAGCCGGATACTTTTTTCGAGTCGTGTACAAGTAGTACTGGACGGAAAATTATCCAACTGTTTTTCAAAATATCAGACTCCGACATTTCCGCAAAAACAACAGCTACAGTTTAAATAATTTACGAAAATTATGATATGCGTATTATTACTCCACGGTGTACTTATGGGTTATTACGAGAACAGCCAACAATTTAAGTACATCAAGGTGATATATGCGTAATATTACTCCACGGTGTACTTATGGGTTATTACGAGAACAGCCAACAATTTAAGTACATCAAGGTGATATATGCGTATTATTACTCCACGGTGTACTTACGGGTTATTACGAGCACAGCAAACAATTTACGTACCTCAAAGTGTGCACGTACGGGTTGCCGGTTACGAGAACAAGCAACAATTTACTTATCTTAAGGTGATTTTAAGGGTTTTTAGGATAACAACGAACAATTTAGGTACCTCGTACCAGTACGGGTTGTTATGAGAACAATCAAGAATTTAGGTACCCCTAGGTAAGTTGAGTATAGTGTTATCTCACGGTGTAGTCGCGTGGTGTTACGAGAGCATTCAACATTGCCCTTAGACTACCCAACATTGCATGCTCGCATTTTATGTTGTATTCAAGTGAAGTAACAAGTCGAGCCAACATTGTCCGTACTTACGTGTTGTCACTAGTCCTGAAAACACCCAGCACTGTCCATACTTCACGGTACGTCTACCGTGATCGTACTTCTCCAAAATATCTACGCTTCCAGTCCATTCAGTTGGTTTGGTTGTATTTGGCGGATAGTCGGCCGTCCACCGACCTTGAAGAATTCCACCATCACGGTCATTAAAGTTAGCCTTTAAAAGGTAAAATAGTTTGGATATTTTTTGTTACAAAAACAGTTTAGTATAAGAGAACTGAACACCGTGATTACCAGACTTTGCTAAAACAGTAATATACGTACCTTTTTACATTGTCTCTCTATTACTTACCATCTGAGATATCAAACGGCTCACTCTAATAGGATTGGCCCTCGCATTTGCACTCAACTCTGCTTTGTCCAACAAAAGTAGACTTGTTTCCAGAGATATATCCTCAAACTGGTTAGTAAGAGAGGTTTGTCAATAGATAAACTCCATACTGAGAATTAAATGATGATCTTCTCATATGTCCTACTGTATTTCTACGTACTTGACCGAAATTCCATGGAATTCCTCTAAAGCTCCTTTTGCTGCCGACCCAAATGCGCCCGTGATCGTTCAGAACATACTCATAGCGGTGGGCTTCATCTTCCATGTACACCGCGTCATCTACCATACAAACAATGCAGATTACTGGTTGAGTTTAAACAACAGCCAGGTGAAGTAAGAGGGGCGATGATGTACTCGCATTCTCAACTTTAAACTTGTCTTTTCTACTTTGTGAACAAAGTAAACATCAGATCTAAAAACTTTAGAATAGGAGGACAAGGACCCAAATTCTAAAAAACGAGGGAGTCGGAAAATGACATTTATATATAAGTTAGATATACATTAAGGGACTATTTAATAATTACGTAATGGCACTGAATCTAAACTGCTGACTTGACGAAACTGTGCTGGCTCACAAGCATTGTAGATATTTGGGGGTACTGTATTAACCCACTAGTGCTATCATAGAACCAGTTGAAAACGGAGGCAGTTTGCTTATATTTTGGATTTCGTAAACAGGTAAGTAAAATATCTTTTTTTTCTAAAATACTATTGAGCAAAAAGGTTCAAAATGGTAGATCTCTTTTGGCCACTTTCCGCCAACTGCGAATAAACAGCGATTCGCCATTTTTAAACTGAAAGACCATAGCTGTTTTCCCTACATACTATATAAAGTAACATTATGCACAGCATGTCAGTCAAGTTATCTTCTAGCGAGTGTAACTTGTGCTGTTGCTTTTGACACACCTTCGACATGTAATCTGTACCTTTGCACCAGGAGTTAAACAAAATGTACATCTTCTCGGAGTGTTTTGTTCTGTAGAACAGTTCTTCGTCTGAATCTCTCAGCCTGGTTCTCGTCTCCACATACAACAAGTATTCTCCAACAATGGCGTCAGCCGGTGACATCACAGTCACATGAACAGTTGGCCCGCTAATCCCAGTAAGTTTGATTCCCCAAGCTGCTGTCGATAGGTTTTCTACTTCATGAACTCGTATCAGGGATTCCTTACTTTGCTGAGGACGTGGCCCTGAGAAATAATTATATTATAGGTTTGAAGGAAATATATTGTATTTCAAAGATATATCTTTGTCAATACTAGTACTCGGTTGAATAAATTTCGTATTATGCAACTGAAAGTTTACCTCTCATAATTGAATAACCATTACTGCTTTGGTCTACGTCTGGTAATTTTTATTTTGCTCGACCTTCTACTAGCGACCTTGATAAACGATTGATGACTAAGGGTGCGTTCGATTGACCCTATTCCGTCTATTCTGGAATAGGAATAAAATCTCAAGGATCCGTCCAGATTCTCGGAGCATTGAAATAATCATATAGAACTAACAATTGGGACGAGTTTATAAACCAAGACGCTATAGTTATATTTCTATCTTGGAATAGTAGTTCATTAAGTCGATCAAAGTTTTTATTCCACATATTCCTATTCCGGAATAGGGTCAATCGAACACACCCAAAGCAGAATAACAAAGCTTAACTGAGTATTAACGAGAAACAAACCATTCTATTATAGAATAGCATTCCTCTAGTGACTATAACTGATATTACCTCTTTCTGCACCATTAACTAATCTAAGTGTTTCACCTAATAGTTTGTCGACATCATCTTTAATATGATCATCACCACCTTAATTATTATTACCATTGTCAATATTATTTATCATCATTCAAGGATTACTACTACTGCTCTTATTCACTTATCGTTAAAAACAATTGCACCGGTTGAAAGAGCAGAACAGTCGTAATTCTAAATCGTAATTTCTCACTCAGCATTTCTCTGGCAGTGCAAATACTTGATCTCAGATCTTGGCACACACGTACCAGAATTTTAAAGTGCTACGGCTGGCCCGGTTTTGCAAAAGTAGTCTTCAGAATTCCCTAAAGAGGTTTTCTTACTAGAAGTGCAGAATGTGTGTGAAAAAGTGGAATCAACAAAACAAAGCTGCATATTTTTCCTCACCTGGTGAGGCACAAGACCCAACGGTGACTGTAATTCTGCAGTTAGGTGATCGTCTTTAGCACTCGTGTCCGCTGCAGCGTGACCTCTAACAACAGTAGTAAACACAGCCTTACGACTCTTAATACTCACAAAACTCTTAACAATAGACAATTCTACTCCAATTCAAATAACTGTTGTAATTTGTCTTTGCAATATACAGACAAACAAGAGCATTCTTAAAAACTGGTTCTACTGGTTTGCCTGTGTAGCAACTCATCAGCGAGGGGGCTAGTTTACTTGTGTGGATGCTGTATAACGGACACAAACAGATCAACTGCGAAGAAGCTGCGTGGGTACTGTATAATGCACACTAATAACTCAACAGCGAGGCAGCTTCTTTACTTGTGCGGATGCTGTATTATGGACACTAATATCTCAACAGCGAGGCAGCTTCTTTACCTGTGTGGGTGCTGTATAATGGACACTAATAACTCAACAGCCAGGGAGCTGGCGATGAGAGACATTCCAGGCCTTGACACGGTGCACTGTTGGTCAAGGGTCCGGTCTTTGGTTGACTGAAGGAGATAAATCATCTTTTAAGTACAGTGTATAATTGTCATTCTTTTGATGTTCTGACACTCCATTTGTCACATTTCATACTTGTACTACAGTAGTACTTTTCATGCCTAATTATAGTAATAATATTATTAATGACTTTGCTAGAGCATTTCCAATATGTGTTCTAAACCTAAACTAAAATGACACTGGATAAGATACTTAAGATATAGTTAAAAATGGTTACATTTAAAAAAAATTTCAAGCCAGTCAATAAAATGGATCTAAAAATTTCAAAATGTTAACTGCATATTATGTTTCGTAAAAAGCCTTAATGTCTAAAAATCTACTTACTACCTCTTTAAAATCGTTAGAAGCTCCAGAATTTCTGGCAACTGAAGGAAAGATATTGGTCATAAATACTCTAGAAGCACTGTCTTGAAAGGTGCCAGATTCTAGTGGTAATGTCCTTTCATTGGATGACGTTATCAAGATACCGATAGCCATCTCAAATCAAAGCTGAAATTTTTGAAACTAACTCGCAAGTGAGACACCACTATTCCTTATTTGGAGGGAAATATTGTTCCAAACTCTTGCTGACGTATATTCGACATCTCATTTTTCTCAGCCTGAGTAGCCAAGGCTTATATGCATACCGCCAAAGAATGAAACTAGGAGTGGTTAACTGCATACGCTGTAAGCTCTCTTGAAGGTATTCAGGGATTGGGAAACTGAGATGTTATTGTAGTCTCAACTTTGAAAAGATGAGACATTCATAAGGATTTCTGTCATAAGCATATGGCAAAAACGGGTTCAAACGTCAATGTATTACAGAAGTAACGGACGAGCTTCAATCTATCCCATCCCCAATACGAAGGAAATTTCATTACTACTCACATTTCCAGGTGCAACCACATCATTACAGAAGTAACAACCCAAGTTGGCTCCTGAGATTGATGAAGCTGTTGAGTCTGAGGAACTGCAGGCAGCTGCTGATCCTTGCGGGCTTTCACCTCCTATACTTGTGCAACTCCCTCCCTCCTTTACACCGTGTCTCATCACCAGAAATGTGTCGAAACCAAGGGCTGCATTGATCACAAGCTGATGACAACAACATTGCGGAGACAACTTCGAAATTCGTATCTACAGTGATTTATTTTTCACAAATTCTTGAACTCCAAAAGCAGTGTTTTTCTTAAGGCCACTGGTTGTACCTGCTTTCCCCAGCTGTAAATCAGTCTGAACCTTAGCTAAGGATAAGCAAAATGACACTGTAGTACCTCCCTTCCCTGTTGATGTATCTTTCATACTGAACCTTTCAAAAATCACTGAAAAGCACTATTTTTTCTGTTTTTGCTATGACTACGAACGCAAATCTGAACCACAACAAAACAACATTATACATGCATTAGATTGAACAATTAGCCATGTATAAAATACTGCGAAATGGACTAATACTATTCTATCAGTTTGACGATACGAAAGAATATAACTTGCTTGTGTATTTCAACCGGAGAAGCAAACCTTGTTCTTAGCAGCACCTATAACTGATGGTAGCCAGCGACTTTCTCGAGTGTCCATCAATAGAAACACCACATCGTGATTATCAATGAGTTCTTCTAACGTCCGTACGTCTTGTTGCACACTTTCTATCTCCTCTGCAACAAACACGATCACATTATGGTTAGCAATTACTACAGATCTTGACAGCATAATGTAACCCGAACAAACGTTCTGGGTGGACGCGCGAGTATGGCTTCTAGTCAAATTTCAAACAAAACGTACAACCATTTGGTTGATATCAAAAAAATAGTAGTAGAATTCTCCATACGCTAGTTTCATTCCACCATACCAAAAAAGATGGCGGCTGTACATTTTACCACAATGCCTTGCGAACCTAACTCAGTGAATAACTGAACGTGGAAGACCATTGTTTTAGGAACGTGTCCACGCACATGTTAACATTGTGTGTGCTAGGTTTGAAGCTTTTAGATCCTTTCTGTACGTTTTTATAAGTGTTTTCGGGTATCCGCTCAGTAAGAGTTATGGGTAAATGTACCAGTCGCCATCATTTTTATTACAGTCAAGTTTTTGTACATGCCAGTAGAATTAACAGTTTTAGTGTCAACGTGTATTTTAGCAATTGACTAGCTACAACATTCGCAAAAACGTTTGCTGTAAAGCATTCATACTTCATCCTTCCATGTCTTGAAGTCAATCACACTAACCTATCAATAAAACACTTTACTGTGCAAAAACGTATTCAAGAGCATTTTATTTGACAGCTGTAATTCACAATTATATTCTCCCAAAATGTGGTTAGATATTTCGTCTGAATGTTCCAAAGTATCTAATCCCGTACCACTATTCGAAACTTCTTGCGCATAAGGGGTTATTCGTAACGTGTTGTGAGTGCATTACCTGGCTTGCTTCCGACAGGATGGCCTGGCATGGGAATGGACATCACAATTCCAGTTGCATTCTACAAAACGGTATTAAAAGACATTGAGTTCAAAAAATCCCCATTTTCCTTTCCCTCCTTCCTGCTCTCCTTTGGTCTACTCCCCCCCCCCCCTAGATCTGTTCTTTCTATCCTTTATCCTTTCCTTCTCTTCCGCTTTTCCCTCCTTCCCTTCTTCTCACACAACTCTCTTTTCTTCCTTCTATTGCGTTCCTCCTTGACTTGTTTCTACCTTCTACCTTCATTCATCGTTTCCTCTTTCCTTCAACACGTTTCTTCTTCCTTCCTTCCTCATATCCCCATTCGGCTTCCCCTATTCCTCCCTTGTTTGCCCCTCCTCCTTCCTTATCTTCGCCATATCCCCATTCGGCTTCCCCTATTCCTCCCTTGTTTGCCCCTCCTCCTTCCTTATCTTCCTCATATCCCCATTCGGCTTCCCCTATTCCTCCCTTGTTTGCCCCTCCTCCTTCCTTATCTTCCAACCTCCTTTCCTCAATCGTTTTTTCTTTCTTTCCATACATTTGTTCCTCCATCCTTCCTTTTTACTTCTTCCTTTTTCCCACATTCCTTCCTTGCTCCCACTCCTTTCTTTCTTACCCTCAATTCTCTTTTTTGTAGTTTTTTCTTTTCTTCTTTACCTTTCTTCCTCCTTCCTTCCCCATATCCTCCTTCCACTTTCCCCCTTCCTTCCTCCACGTTCTTCCTTACCTTCTAAACCCCTTCATTCATCGTTTCTTCTTTTCCTCCATACCTTTCTTTCTCCTTCTTTGTTTCTTCCTTCCACCATCTCCATTCCTTTTTTACTCCCCATCCTTCCTTCCTTCCTTCCTTACACTTAAACCTTTTCCCCCAATCGTTTTTCTTCCTTTCCAAACCTTTCTCGTTCCTTTCTTCCTCGCTTCCTCCTTCCAATTTGCCCATTTCTTCCTTTCCTTCTTACTCTTCAACCTCTTCATTGTTTCTTCTTTCTTTCCTTAACCTTCTACTCCACCGTTCCTCGTTTCCTTCTTCCACTTTTCTCATTCCTTCCTTGTTCCCCTCCTTTCTTTCTTACCCTCAATCATCTTTCCTTCAACGTTTCTTCTTCCTTCCTTTACTTTCTTCCCCATTCTTTCCTTGCTCCCTTCTCCCTTCCTTCTTCGATTTCTTTCTTCCTTCTTTTCTCTCCTCGCCTCCTATCTTTTCTCCTCCTTTATTATTCCCTCACTTTCGTTCTCTTTTCTTTTCTCCTCTTTTCCTCTCTTCGAGGAAACTTGTCAAATTGCCCAACTTACCACTCCAGGGAATATTCTTTTCAGTGCATTTGCAGCCGTTTCCGCCTTTCGTTTATTATGGCCTTTGCAATCTTCAAATTCAAACAGACTCTGTCGAACAGGGTTGGAGAAGGAGATCCACCCGCTGTCCACAAAGGTAATCGTTCGTACACCCCAACCCTGCAGTTGAGAATTTACAATCACAAATCAGATTTTAAAATGTTTATCAGAGTGAAAATTATACAATTCCTTCACCGGCCAAGACTACTTGTAGTTCTCTTGAACAAAGTGGTATAACACACGATAACTGACTGATTAGTAGAATGACTAACTGTCTGATTGAGTGACACTGACTAAAGCCCTGGCCAAACGTAGATGCAAGTCAGCGCAAGTTTTAAACTTGCGTTTCGTTTGGCCACCAACTTGCATAGACTTGCACTGACTTGCGCTGACTTGTATCGACTTTGAACCTGCTCAAATTTTTGTGCAAGTCCATGCAAGTTTTTATCCGTTTGGCCACCAAACGCAAGTCGACGCACGTTCGAACATAAATATTCAAACAACCTTTTTTCTTTCTTCTTCTCATCCACATTATTGTTTTCCACGCTTCGAAGTCCTCTTCTGTTACGGAAAGCAAAAACAAGCAAACTGCGGCTTTGTGTTTCCTCTTGACAGCCACACGAACTGCCATTTAGAAAACATGTGTTCACAGAATTTGTCTGCGCGAGACTGTCTTTAAGGAAACTTGCGTTTAAACTTACGATTCCGTTTGGTCACCAAGCGCAAGTCATTGGAAGATTGAACTCAAACTTGCACTGACTTGCATCTACATTTGGCCAGGGCTTAACACAATAACAGATTTATAGGGAAAATGACTGACTGCCAAAATCCTAACAGGCTACTTGATTGGCGTCAGCTGACCAACTGAAAGATGGATGGATGGATGGATGGATGAGCTGCATTGACGAATCATTCTTCCAAATATTTCACAATATCGATCTTAACACACGCATGTTTCTGCCGAATGGATGATCACTGATGTGAATTGATTCTAAATGTTGGCGATAATACTAAACTTGGAAAAACACGAAAAAAGTTATGTACATACGGGGTACTTACCAATAAACACCTGGCTATATTGCACCCCAGAGTTCCTGCTCCCAATAACAAGCAGCGAGTGTTAGCAACAGCATCTAGATCCAACGATGGCAAAAGTCGCCATCGCATCAACTTCAGATTTAAATCAACGGAAGATTCTGCTAACCTAGAATTACAGCGGAGTTTAGTAGTTTTAATCAAAAATGATACTCTTGAATTTATAAAGGTATTACAAGACAATATCAAGAGTATTGAGGAGGTATTAGGACATGCTTAGTCTCCAGCTGCCCCTAGCGAAATTGCCAAAGCTGGAGATGGAGGGAACTCGTTCTAATTTATGGTAGGGATGTTTTCCAATTTTCAACTCTATTCTACAGTAAATTTAGTAGAGCTCAGTCAATAATACAAGAATTAGCACCCTGATTGCTCAAGTAAAAGCTGCAATTCACACACTGGTGAGCAGTGCATATATGTATGGACAAATTATAAGAGTACCACCACGGATGCATGTGTGTGTCCTATCAAAGAAGGAGAAACTGGTAGGGGCAGAGAAGAGCACCTTTACAACTTCTCTCCCTAACACAAGTTCTCAAAACAGGTCTGACATTGTTGGGCAAAAGTTTAAATAAAGAAGTCTTGAGTTTGAGCATCAATCTCTATCATGCACCTTTGATCTGCAACAGAACAACAAATCGTTTGGGAACGGCTGCATATATGTTTGCTTTAGAATATCACGAAGTTGTGCATGGGAAGAACTGGTGTCACAAATGGGATCTGGGTATGTGAAAACCCTGGTGTGAATATGGAACAACCATTATAGCACGTACTTTGCAGGGTCCATTGTTGAACTCAGGTCCACCATTCGAGGGCACAACTTTTGGTTCTTGTTTCTCTCCCAGCCGACACACTTTGGGCAGCCTGGTTCAAACAGTAGTATTAATAAAAAAGCTAAAATTAAAGTTTGATAAGACTTTGATCAGCATGATCGTCATGAGATGAAAAATGTAAAAATAACATAGAAATATAATTATTATATACATATAAAACAATACAGAAAAAAACATTTTAGGTGTCTCCCTCGCTCTTATCCCACACTTGTATACATTTCACTAGCTTTGTCATGTCCTTTGTGACTGGGCCACTTTGATTTCCTAGGAGTTCTGGACACCGTGAAGGATATATGTCAACTGCTTTAGAGGATAATAATTCCTGTTCTATGTTTAGTTTATTGACCTGATGATCATGTTGATCACGCTGTTTGTTGTTAAATGTTTATTAAATTTCAATAGCCTTAAAATTTTATTAGAATCACTATTAAAAATAATATTTACAGAGAGAGCATCACATCACAATTGAGACCTTTATGGGCCTTTTCCAGGTTTTTCAGATTATGAAATCTTCTATTAAAACTTCTATTATTAATTTATTAATTATCAGTACAATTCACAAAATACAAACCGCTTTCATTTTCATAGGATGGAAGGTTCACACCAATAATCAAACTGTGGCCAGTCTCTCGTCGTCCACCCCTAAACCGGTCTCTCAGACACAACACATCCAGCTTTGTAATCTGCTTCTTCCTATGTTGCAGGAAATGCTAAAATGAGCTAAAATGCTGGTACCAGGTGGCTATGATGATAATGAAGGTATACTGATGATTCTCATCATCTAACTGAATGTATTTAAGATTACTTAATAACTATCATTCAATGTTACATAAAATCTGCAGCGCAAAAAGGAAAAAATGTCAGCAGATACGCATACCGGTGGAAAGAAAGGAATGCAAGGATGTTTCTGAGAGGCCATCCAGGGTGCTCTGGCAAAGTGCAAGGATCAGCAAAACCAACCAGCACCTTGTATGATAACAAAATTTATTGTGAGTGGATAGCAAGGTGATAAAAATAACAATAAGATACAACATTAACTGCTCTGAAACAGATCACTATCCACTTGCTCATTGTCTCTTGGCATTATCTGCTGTCACTCATCACCTATCAGTTAGCACCATTTGCCATTACTCATCATTATCAATGCACCTAAATTTACACTGTAATCAAGCAGTTGTTGGCATGATTTAGGAAAATATCGAGGTAAGTTTGGTGGGATCATTGCAATACTAAACAAGACCTGGCATTTCCTAAATTGTACAAAACACTGCTTGATTGCATAATTGATAATATATCATCACAAGTATGCACACACTGTTTGTGGACATGCACACATCACTTCCTGTGCTTGCAAACTGAGCACTGTGATCATTCTATCAAGATTTTGTAGGAATTACGCATGTCTGACTAAGATTTTTTTCCTTCAAGCGAGCCATAATCCAGTTTCTTCATTATGATAGGAAAGATCAACTAAAAGTTGATATAATGTTGTGTATTTTGGGTGGAAAGTTTGGAGCACTAGGCCTTTATCTGACTTTTCAGTCCGGTGAAACTTTTCACACTCACTGCTGGCAAAACATAATTATGTTGTAGGTCAATTTGTGCTTTGGTACAATTTGGATTTGTAACAGTTCAAGTTTTTTTTAACCGGTACAGCTATTTTTAAACCAGTACAAGTTTTAAATGCTGATATTGCAGTACGTTATATAGTATGGTATAAAGTTATTTTAATAATGTTGAAACATTTGAAATGCTTAGGGTTATGGTTTTTTTGGGTAATAGGGTAGTGATAAAGGTTAGGTTTATGATCAGGGTTAGAGTTAGGGTTAAATAAATTATATATATTAATAATAATAGTAATACTTTTGTACAACAAAAGTATTACTATGTTCCAAATCTTTCGGTCCTATTACTATTACTACGTTCCAAATCGTGCGGTCCCGATGGGATCCCTTCACGCCTCCTTAAAGAATGCAGTCAAGAAATTGCACCAAGCATCTGCTCTCTTTTCAATTACTCGCTGCACACCGGCAACATCCCGTCTGAGTGGAAATCCGCAGACGTTACACCAATTCATAAAAAAGATTCAAAAGAACCTGCAGAAAACTACAGGCCTATTTCCCTGCTGCCTATTATAAGTAAAGTTATGGAACACTGCGTATGCTCAAGGCTACTTGATTTTTTTAAACATCTTATCTCTTCGCTACAACACGGCTTCATGAAAACCCGATCGTGCGTTACGCAGTTACTATCAGTCCTCCACGTTCTTGAACAAAGTCTTGATAAAATTATCCAGACAGATATTCTTTATCTGGACTTCGCTAAGGCCTTTCATTCAGTGGACCATCAGACCCTTCTGTCGAAACTACCTGTGTATGGAGTTACGGGAAAGCTGTTGAACTGGTTGTCTAACTACCTCAGCAATCGCTCTCAAAGAGTTGTTGTAGCCGGCTCAGCCTCCTAGTGGGCACCAGTTACATCCAGTGTCCCCCAGGGTAGCATTTTGGGCCCACTGTTGTTTTTAATATTTAGTAACGTCCTCCCCGAAATCCTGCCAAGTGAAGTACAAACCGCAATGTATGCAGATGACTCGAAGCTCTATAGAAGCAACATATCCTCGTCCGACTGTATCCAATTACAGCAGGCCCTGTCAAACTTTGCCACTTGGACTCGCATTAACAACATGGAGCTCAATGTCTCAAAGTGCAAAGTCTTGACCGTGAAACGCAAGAAAAACCCATTACTTTACCGCTACAGTATTGACGACTGCACACTACTGCGGGTACAGCAAGAAAAGGACCTTGGAGTCATTGTGACAGACACTCTATCCTGGGAGCGGAGGCACTTCGCGAACAATATGAAAGTGTATTTACAAATGAAGACCTAGAAAATATCCCAGCAATGAATGCCTCACCCTTTACTAGTGCCTCTGATATTCACTTTTCTGCGCATGGTATAAAGAAACAACTTGAAAGCATCCAGCCGGACAAAGCAAGTGGACCTGACATGATCCCAGCCAGAGTACTCAAAGAAACTGCTTCCGAATTGGCCCCTGTTTTCGCCTCGATCTTCCAACAGTCATACGACACTGGCACGTTGCCTCAAACCTGGAAAGACGCTATCATTACACCAATATACAAAAATGGCCCAAGAACTGACCCAAAGAATTATAGACCAGTATCTCTCACGAGCCTGTGCTCAAAAGTAATGGAACACATAGTTTGTAGTGAAATATCTAGACACCTGTCATCAAACAACATAGTGACTCCGCATCAGCACGGCTTTCGACGTGGACTCTCATGCGAGACCCAGCTAGTCTCAGTAATACACGAATGGTCCAAAATCCTTGACACCCATGGCCAGGTGGACATCATTTTTCTAGACTTGGCTAAAGCATTCGACTCAGTACCACACGAAAG
>JANSTR010034119.1:0-13434 GCA_025434805.1 Antipathozoanthus remengesaui | reverse complement strand
CAATTAACCGCCTACCTTTGTTTAGATCACTGATTTACATTTGTTTATGGAGAAACATTTGTCCGACGAGGATTAAATTCGCAGATTCCAGCCTTGGAAATCACCGGGAAGATTAATTCGAAATCCGCCATCTTGGCATGACGTCATAAATCTTACATTATTTACATCTCTCCGAATCACTCGAGATTTTTTCCACCTGTAAACTATCCTCGCACAGCTCTATTATGCTGCCGCCTCGCCAACCTCGCGTCTCCGCTCGGCTGGCTCGTTGGCAATTATGTAGTCTACTTTTTATCGTATGTTCTAGTAATTAGTATATGTAATAGGACTACATGCTGTCCAATTTGGAAATAATTGGATGAGAAAAATTCCGAGGGCTGCCAAAAATTGGACAAGGCCGTAGGCCGAGTCCAATTTGGCAATCCGAGGAATTTTTTGAATACAATTATTTCCAAAACTGGACAAGTATGTAGTCCTATTACTTATTAATTATATAGTTACTATTAATTGTATAGCTACCGTCAAGTTCTTCTTGTCAGGCTCGTGGCGCTGAGCTCGCCACTCATTGAATACTTTCATCAATGTTTTAGTGCCTTTGACTGTGTTTTTGTTTGCATTATTGCTCCTCTGTTTCACAAGGTCTCGTTATTCCAGCACGGGAAACCGTCCATTTTGATTAGTGCCGTCAATGTCGCTATCAAAGTCCATGGAAAGAGAGAAATTCGGCAACTCCGGAGAAAACTCCGCCATTTTTTGTCAACAACACTGCGAGGTTGCTGCATGACGCGTGCTTTGCGCTGATTGGCTAATTTCCATTTTTCTTGGTTCTGATTGGCTCAGACAAAACTATCCTATTTTTTTCCAAATTGGATACTTCATATATTTCTATGTGAAAGTCTTTGAAAAAAGCTATCCAATTTAATCATTAATTGGACAATTACAAGAATAATAGTTAGGTCAGTACTATAGAGTTTACTGACCAGCTGTGTAATTAAGAAAAGTAAGTAAATGTTGAATCGTCTAATCTGATAAGAGCCCTACTACTCGCCAAACTATCCAACAGAATTATCTAGTAATTCTATTTGCTTTTCTTTCTTCTTATAGAAATTTTGAGTAAAGTTTGTGTCCTTGTGCGAAGTCTATTTTTCTAGCCCTTAGTTAGCTGTACTTCATAGCATGGGATAAGTGAAATCAGTGTCTTAACCTGTAATGACTGGACAAAAATACCACTTGTATTTCTATGCCATTGGCTCTCTTTGATCGTGATATTTTTCAATAATCTCCAACTCTTCATGATCCATCTGTTTTCTTATTAATATTAATTGAATATCAGGAATATCTAAAATGCAGCCAATAACAGCATTGTAATATTTGGAAATGAAATGCATGTCAGTTAAAGATGATGACACTTTTGTGGTTAATTGAAACTTAATTGGTTTATGTCGTGACTGCCAAACATATAGGTGGATTTGGGTTATTGTTAATAACAAAAATATATAAGTCCTTGATTGTCGGTTTTCTTAGTTGAATCTTCATGACAATTTGAAAAGGTTTGTTTGTAAACAATTAAAGAACTGAGTTCACCTCACATCCAGAACTGTGGCGAAAACGTTTGTTTTGTTGTTAAAAAGAAAAATAATGACGAAGTTTAGGATTATGGCGTTTTAAATTCTGTTTGAGTTTAAAAAAATAAGCTTTGAAGCTAACGATGGAGGTAGAATCACAGTAACCCCTTCTTCCACTCGATGCAGTGAATTTTGCGTTACTCGAAAACATGCATTTGACGTTCTTGCCCCAGTTCCGGCCGTGAGGTTAAACCAGTTCTTTAAGCCTACTTCAGACTTACGAAATAAGATAAGACCGATAATTATAAGATAAGTACAATATAAAGATGAAATAACTAATGTCGGAACAGACGTGAATAGCATAAGCATGAAACAAGTACAACCGCTTGAAAACGAGGCTTTATGTATATATCGAATCCCGTTCACACTACGCGCAAGCACAAAACAGACACAAGAAGAACGCCACGTTTTATTTTTTTGCGCTTATGCTCATACCATGCTACTCTTATTCCATGCCTGTTCAGAGCACGGGCTGTGGGAAAGGTTGGTTACGAGTACAGTATTAGATGTTAAAACAAAATATAATATTCAAACTTTTGTTGTTGTGTATTAATTTGTGTTCATGAAGGCCAGTTTATCATATAAACCACATCTGTAAGCCGCGATCGATATTCTGCGACTGTTTTCCAATGAACTTTTGCCTTCCTCCACTCACTCACAAGCTGACGTTTTGTTTATATTCACTTGTCACCCATTCCCCCAACACGCTGCGCGGCTTAGCATAATGTTTTCGTCATATCAAACTTCACACTACATATTTCATCCCTATGTGCTATGCTTATCTTGTGCCTATTTTATTCCACGAGTGTGAACCAGTCTTTAGTCAGCCGAAATCCACCTTCAAAAAACGTATGATCCGGTACTAACCTTTACTAACCATTGTATATTAGAACCAACTAAGGCCAAGGTCATACGGCCAGAGAAGAGCAAGAATATCCCCATTGGTGACGGCAGCCCGGTGTCGAGTACTATAGGTGATAACATAACAGCGCTTCCCAACACGACCATCAGTATCGTGTGTCCCGCAAGTGGTGTACCAACGCCTTTGGTGATCTGGAGTAAAGACGGGCTCCCGGTCAGGACAGGAAATAATATAATGATTGACAGTCAGGGAACACTAGTGATGCGTTCTTCCAGGATTGAAGACAAGGGACTGTACACCTGCACTGTAAGGAATGGCGATGGAGAAGACAGCTCCTCGTCGCGTGTTGACATCGTAGGTAAGACAGGACGAAATTCAAGCGGATATTTGAATCGATATGTGGTTGGGTTATGGCTATAATATGGAAGTTGAATTCTCTTATACTGTCGTAAATTATAATAAATTACAGGCAGTCTGCATAGATTCGATAAAAGCTTCTGGGTGTCACCTTTGTACACTTTTTTGAAGTTCATGTAGTCGAACACACTAGTAATCACTTAGAGACAACATTCAACTGTATTCTATAAACCAAAAGCGGCATTTGTAAGATGAGATGAGATAAGATGGGATGAGATGAGATTGTATGAGATGAGATGAGATAAGATAACGAATTTATTTTATTGAAGGTGACATACTGAATAGCTGCAATCACTGATGAACCATTGACTCACAAACTCCACACACATCAAAGAAGGTCTTTCTGTTCAGTGATTTCATGCAAGATTTTAAGCTCTCGTGATTGGTGTTTTTAGTATTACAGTTGCATATTCCAGTGATAGGTTTCATTAACATCTGGGCCGGTTAACATCTGTTTTACGTTAATATATGATAAAAACTCATCTGTGGTTTCGCTAAGCTTGAACACGCCAATTTGGATCCCAAATTGTGAAATTATCGATTGAGTTACTAATCGATGATACATAAATTTCTGTCAAAACTGTTTATTATTTAAATTATGTGTATGAATTTCAACCCAAATGATTACTAATGGTCGGCTAGTGCCAATCAAATTTGCGGAATCGAGCCCTGATACAAGCCCAAGTGACAAATGATAGTAATCTATATTATCTGTCACCGCCGCCACTTTGACTGAACCGACAGGTATCAATTAGTGATGATGCGCACTAATTAATCGACTTAAACCGATGCACACTAATTAATCAACTGAAAATGACGCACACTAGTTAAATCTACCGCCTACACAACAATACACCTATAGATACCGCTATCTGATGTTTTCACATGACGTCCACTCTGACGATGACTTCCGACAGGGGTTGTCAAACGGACGATCATACCAGGTCTTACACTGACTCTCATGGGTTTAGATCATTCACTCTCGAAACGTCAGTCACCACCATCAGTTCTTCTCAGTACTACTCTCACCTAGACGATCATACCACCACTGATATTGACTAACCCGTGTTCAGACCAGTCACTGTCAGCACGTCAGTCACCACCAACAGTCCTTCTCAGTACTACTCTCACTCGGACGATCGTACCACCACTTACATTTACTCACCTGAGTTCAAATAATTCACTGTCAAACGTCAGTCACCACCAAGACTCCTTCTCAGATCATACCTGACATTTACTCACCTGAGTTCAGATAATTCACTGTCAAAACATCAGTGACCACCAACACTTCTTCTCAGGACTACTCTCACCCGGACCGGGACGATCATACCAACTCTGACATTGACTAACCTGGATTCAGACCGTTCACTGCCGACACATCAGTCACCACCAACAATTTTTCTAAGGACCCGAGAGATCGCGCCACTGATAATTCCTTATCTGTTTGTCAATTTCAACAGCACCTACTAAACCGACAATCGATGTTCCCAAGAAAGGAAAAGTAATCCCCGTCAGTGACACAACTCCTGTTACCTTGAACGTGGGAGACAACATCACAGCTCTCAGCAATAACACGGTACAGATCAGATGCCCGGTCAGCGGCGTTCCCAAACCGAAACTCACCTGGACACGAGATGGGGAGGAAATCACTTCCGGTGGAAGATATAGCATTGATGAGAGTGGGACATTGACCTTGAGCGTGCTAAATAAAGAGGACAGCGGTAGATTTTCTTGCCATGCCCGAACGAAATTTGGTGAAGACTCCCGAACAACTAATGTTGATGTTGTCAGTACGTAAACAACAATTTCATTGCTTATCATTACGTGTTATCACCACATCACCGATATCACACTACCCTTATTTTATGAAGAGTGATTGTTCTTTTAAGACTCCTGGATAACATTTCAGGCTAGTTCAACGGCTGGAACGTCATCTGTCCGCGGAGACGGAAGAAAGATGGTCCCGAAGTAATTCAACTCTCAGCAAGGCCTAGAATTCATTCTGAGGCCTTGAACTGGCAGTCAGGGATGTAACCGACATAATTCAACCACGCTCTTACGAAAATACCGGAATTGTTTGAATAAAATCCGAGTTCGTGGCTAAATTTGACTTTACTGAAGAACTTCAACGTCTTATGAACATTATTTCCAACAAGTTCTAACAAGCCAATCACAGTCTAAGTACCATATTTAAAGATGTAGCTTAATTTAACGTGTTCAGTTTTTGTGTGATACATTGTCAAAAGTACATCAAACAACGTTGATTACATATTAAATAATCATCATAGCCGTACTATTGATTTGTTTCTAATATTATTCCTAAGAACAGCATTTCGAAACACACTCCAACTGTTTTCATCCTATTTGTTAGATCCCGTCAAAGCAAGGATTGATAAACCCGACAAGAGCCAGAATATTCCTATTGGGGACGGTACACCTGTTACAGGAACTATTGGGGACAACATAACGTCTCTTCCAAACACTGCTATCAGCATCCGGTGTCCCTCCACTGGTGTTCCCCGGGCAGTGATCAGCTGGACGAAGGACGGAAAACCAGTGAGCTACGGAGAAGACATCACGCTCAGTGATGAAGGAACACTGACAATCACATTAACTAAAGTCGAGGATAGTGGTCGCTACAAGTGTACAGTAAAGAACAGGGATGGAGAAGACAGTGCCTCAACTCAGCTTAATGTAACGAGTGAGTTTGTGCGTCTTTACCTCTTATTTATCTGATATTTTCATTCTCAGCTATAGAGCTCAGTTTCTCACCTGCTAAACAACAGACAAGAATAACTGTATTTGTCACAATTAGAATGCGATTTACAGATAATGCAGAAAATAAAAGTTGTTGAAGAGATTGAGGTCAGGTTGCGCCTAGAATAACCATAAGCCGCTTTTCGAGCTTGGCTACCTTTGTGTATCTTTGTGAGATTTAATTGTGAATATGTTTAATTGGTTGGGATAACACTGCATTCGCACATACATATACACTCATCATAGAAAATGGAAAAAAGAAGTTAAGAAAGGATAACAGAGTAAAGGAATAGGTTTGTCAGCGATATAAGACAGTATACTTCATATTAGTCAATACAGAATTCTTTTGTTTTGCGACATAGTTACAACTGAAATATCTTTTTCTGAGACTTTCCTTTGGTGTTAGTTTTTAAACTCGTAAAAGAGTTGACAACAATCATTGACAGTGACTTGTAAGAATGGATTTCTTAGGAATAATAATCTGCAGACTAGTATTAGGAAATATATACTCGATCCATTTCCGAAACTATTAGCTCATAAGGCCGGCGTTTATCCGTGGTTTCCATAGTGATAAGCGAATGAGTGTACCTGACCCCTCCCCTCCTCCTCCCCTTTTTCTGGCCAAACTAATCCATCGCACCATCGCAGGCTGCTTCCAGCAGAAGCTGGTACTCATTTATACAGCCGAGTGGAGCAAGTCGTGTAAAGTCTCTTCCTGAAGGACTCAACGTATTGATTCGGCCTGCGGAGTTTGAACTCACGACCACTGGGTTACGAGTCAGGCACGCTAACCGCTGGACCACTGACTGGAGCAAGTCGGGTAAAGACTCTTGCTAAAGGACAGAACACAGTGGTCTGGTCGGGGTTTGAACTCACGAGCGTTAGGTTACGAGTCAGACACCCCGCTCCTGTTATATTTTGTGTTATAGCTTTTTTATTTTACTACCTCAATTGCTGCTGTAACAATTTGTTTTCGTTGTTTTCTATTAGAGCCAATCAGTGCCAAGATCAAACGGCCAGAGAAGAGCAAGAACATTCCTATTGGTGATGGCAGCCCAGTGGTGAGTACTGTTGGTGATAACATAACCGCACTATCCAACACAACCATAAGTATCATGTGTCCAGCTACTGGCCTACCGACACCTTCTGTGACTTGGAGCAAAGACGGACTGCCAATAAGGACAGGGGAGAATGTTGCCATTGACAGTCAGGGAACACTAGTGATACGTTCATCCGAGATTAAAGACAAAGGACTGTACACCTGTACTGTGAAGAACGATGATGGAGAAGACAGTTCCTCTTCACAAGTTAATGTTGTCGGTAAGTTAACTTTCACGAGATGCGTAGAGAAGGCGCGATCGAGATGCGTACGCAAGGCAAGGAAGATACACACTTTAATTTAATTACCCTATTTTCTCTAATAAGCGCCCTGGGCACTTGGGCCCTGGGGGACGCATAATAGAGGATGGGGCGCTTATTAGAGAGGAACGCTTATTGTTTTATTTTCATTTTTGAGGTGATATAGTGAGAAATGGAATGCATTAATGTTAGTATTTATCTCATGCTTCTTAAAGATTCCATTCTGAAAAACAATTTATTATAACAACAAAAATTATAAAGTATGTCAAGCGAACGATTCTTCGTTGCTGGTTTTAGAGACATTTAGAAAAAGTAGATTAATTATTAAGGCGGTTGGGAAAGAGAAGAGTTTCATAATGAAGAGAGATGCATATTTATAAAAAGTATCTTAAGGGAAGCGCTTATTAGAGGAGGGTGCTGATTAGAGAAAATAATACGGTTGACGGTTTTTTTATCAAGATATTGGTCATTATAAATTTGTCACTGCTGTGATGCGACTTTAGTTTCACTTAGATGGAAGATTTTTGCTTCTCTGATTTTGAGGTAAATGTTGTTTAAGAGTCTATAAAATGGGTACCTTCCTGTGTTTCTGTAATCACAATAACTGCTTTATGTACCGCTAGAAGATTAGCTTTTATACTCATTCCTGTATACATTATGAACAAGACGGTATGTTTATACGAGTTTGTAGCACATCCTCACGTGGCCGTAATTCCTTTTAAAACCTTCTTTTCTTACTAGATCCTCAGAAGCCAACAATCGATGTTCCCAAGAAAGGTATAGTAATCCCCGTCAGCGACACAACTCCTATTACCTTGAACGTGGGAGACAACATCACAGCTCTCACTAATAACACGGTACAGATCAGATGTCCGGTCAGCGGTATCCCAAAACCTAAACTTACATGGAGACGGGATGGACGGGAGATAACTTCCAGTGGAAGATTTAACATTGATAAGAGTGAAACATTATCAGTGAAACAGTTGAACAGTGCAGATAATGGTCGATTTTCCTGTCATGTCCAAAACAAATTTGGTAAAGACTCCAGATCAACCACTATTGACGTTGTGGGTGAGTTGTGTATTATGATGGTATAACTTTCTATTGCATGATTGTTGAACGGCTAAAAAAGCATTACCCGAAACGCTAGAAACCGCCAGCAACAGTTTGTTTCTTGCCATTATTTGTTATTCACATTGCAATGGAACGTGTTCAATATTAAGAGGAAATTGCATGGCCGTGATATGATTGAAAAATATTTCATGAGTGAGCGCAGCTAACATGTGAAATACTTTTTATCTCTCAGTAACAATGTAATGTTTTTTTTAATATATAAACAACAATAAAATCCCAACCTTTCTTGTAGTTCCAAAGGCTTGGAAAGCACGATTTATTATGTAGCCATAGCAACTGTGGTATTTTCATGTATGAAGCCATCGTGTTTCTGACGTTGGTGATTATATAATAAAAATATTTCTCTTCTTTTGGTTTTGCTCGCTTTTGCTAGTGATTTGCAGAAGATCGCTCTTATATGTTTGAGTTTCAGATGTATAAAAAAACATTACATGAGAGCTTAGAGATGCAAAAATTCCGCGGGTCGTTGTTTTAACACTAGAAGAAAAACGTTTACGACAACATTTTACTCATTTGTTCTACTTTGAGATTATTTTCGTGATTTGTAAGTAAGATAATTGACTTGAAATTGATTGTTTCCCATGATTTTCATTCCTTCTATTTCGCTTTGACTAATTGACTGTTTGATTAATTAGTTCAGTTTAGCTCACTCATAGTTCATTTCAGATCCCCAAGCACCTACTATCATAAGACCTACGGTTCCCCGAGACATCCCTATCGGGGACGGCCGCCCAGTGACTGCAAGTGTGAGTGACAATGTGACAGCTTTACCAAACACCACTATCACAATTGCTTGCCCTGTTACTGGGATTCCTCCACCGAAAATTACGTGGTACAAAAATGATCAGCCCGTGGCTATAAAAGGAAGACTCTCGGTCGATGCCAAAGGTAGCTTGACCGTTGCATTTACAAAACACCTTGACAGCGCTAGATTCACTTGCACCGTATCTAACGTGGCAGGAAAAGATAGTGTGACATCTGTGGTGAAGATTGTAGGTACGTGGTAGTATCCATTACCCGTTGTATTCATATTTTAGGAGGTAGTATACTGATCGAAAGGGGTACATTACATCTAAATACTTTGAATTGATTTTAATTTTAATCATATATACTGGATGCCTATTGGCTAAGACCTGTGCAGCTAGGTTGTAATTCTATAGGAAAATTCATTGCCCTGACGAGGGTATTCCACGTTAAATTTCACGAGAAAAATAATATTGCACGAATCGCGAAGTGATGAGTGCAATATGATTTTTTGAGTGAAGTTTAACAGGGAATACCCGAGTCAGGCAGTGAATTTTCCTTGAATCGCATAGCAGGGATGAATCTCGTAAGTTAAATTAATGAGTTTTTATATAAACTTGGATCGACTTTAGCTAACCTGGAAAGTTAAAGCAAGCGAGCGAAAGCCATTTCAGTGCTCTGTCAACCAACTAGCGAGCCACAACTTTTGGCGGGAAAGTTTGAGGGCGCGTGGCTCAAGTTGAGTGCAATTCCATGCTGAATACGCACTAATGCAATTCCACGTTAAATACTTTCTTCTGAATTGGTCGATTTACTAATCAGCTTGCGTGTTTCATCCCTGCTATGCGATTTTGTCGAAAAGTGAGTTATTCTGTGCAATTACAAACTCAAATTCAGAAATGTGATTCGATGACAACAGTAGAGGGAAGTTCAATTACGAATCTTCAAAACAAATACAATGCCGGATATTTTGCAAGTTCCAAAACAATGCCATGTATACGATTAACAAGTAATCATGCTATTTCTTGTTCAGTTCGACATTAATTTGAACTTGATTGTTTTTCAGATTTTAACGCACTTTGCAAAACACTCTCGTGCAAATTGTTTCCAAAGTGAACTAGAAATAATACGATTATTGCTACTTTTGGTATAGATTAATCATAATACATTACAAGAGTAGCACGGCTTCAATATTCTCTAGATACTTTTCTGCAGTTTAATTGTTTTATGGTATTACAATAATGGTAAACAGATGTTCGCTGCAGAACTTTCGCCATAACAATACTAGATCACAACTAGATTCAGTAATAGACAGTCTACGTATCTCAAAGATCTATGATATTTTTTTCCAGGACGCGAACAGCCTTCAATCGACACACCCGACAAGGGGAGGAATATTCCTCTCACAAACGATATAGATCCGGTCTTCCTAGATGTTGGCGATAACTTAACGGCATTGCCTAATATGGTGATACATATTGCCTGTCCTGTCAGTGGCGTTCCAGACCCAACAGTAACTTGGAGTAAGGCTGGTCAGCAGTTGACATCAGGTGGAAGATTTACGATCCACCCAAACAACACACTCACAATTCGTGGAACGTCACTCGACGACAGTGCTCTCTATACATGTAGAGCCCGCAGTATATCGGGAGAGGACCAGCAGAGTACTGAGGTTGCAATTGTGGGTAGGTAAACTGAAACGGATGGATACTCTCTCGATGCTATTTGCAACACAGGGATCCAAGGTCATAATTACTATGTAACTAGCAAGGTTAGCTCAAATGACGAATTTACGGTGTAAACGCGGTATCTCGAAGTACAATAAAGGTTGGTAAGTAAACTGGTACGGATTATAGATAGTTACAGTTGAACGGATGGATGCTCTCTCGATGCTATTTGAGGCACAGGGATCCAAAGTTATGATTACTAAGTAAATTAACAAGGTTAGGTAGAGTGACTAGTTTACGGTTAATTAATGTTAATTATTTAGAAAAATAATTTAGTTTGTGTTGACTGGCATCTAATCAAACTCTTTATAAATAGTCTTTAACAACCACTGTTCACCGCGTCGGCATGTAAGTAAAACGTATAATAAAATTAATCGAGGGTTAACAAAACAATTTTCCGCGTTTTATTACCATACTATTTCTTTTTTGCCAGCTGTGTGATTTGAACTTACGCCACTGGGCACACTAAACTATCAGTGTACTCTTATCATAACCGTCGCCTGGTTAGCACAGTTGGTAAGGCCCAGTCTGCAGTGCGGGAGGTTCGGGTTCGATTCCCGGCCGGACCAACACTCAGGGTCTTAAAATAACTGAGTAGAAGGTGCTGCCTTTGCTCTAACATCTGTAAATGGTTAGACCTTTGCGTCTTCTCGGATAAGGACGTTAAACCGTAGGCCCTCGGAGATCTTTGTCAATTGACCGTAACAAAAAAGATGGCGACTGGTACATTATTCATAACTCCTAGCGCACGAAAAACATTAAAAAGCTCATAAAACATACAGAAAAGATATAAGAACTTCAAACTTATCATACACAATGTTGTCAGTGCATAGACTTGATTTTCAAATAATGGTCTTCCATGTTCAGCTATTGACTAGAGTTAGGTTCGCAAGGCATTGTGGTTAAATGTACAGCCGCCATCTTTTATTTTATGGTGGATTGGGTCGTGAGACCAGTTAAGATTGTCCGTCCACCTTGGAGTGGTAAAAGCAATAAAACAATAAAACTTATCATACAACTACACTAACAGGTTCTTGATTAAATACCAAGGATTGACAAGACAATTTTAAGGCGGAACGAAGGCTGACGTTTTGAGCTTTAGTCCTTCGTCGGAGCATCATGAGATTTGTATTATCACTAATTAAGATGCTCCGACGAAGGGATAAAGCTCGAAACGCCGCTGACGGATAGTTTGTAATTTGATTTGTAGAGCCAACCAAACCCTCTATCGACGTATCTCAAATGAAATCAATCCCCTTGAGTGAACAAACAATTGCTGACATCAATATTGGAGATAACATAACTTCCTTGACCGAGACGATACTAAACATACAATGTCAAGTCAGCGGTATACCAACACCGCAAGTTACGTGGAATAAAGATGGCCAGCAACTTGATCCCAGAGCTGATGTTGTCATCCATGACAATGGTACACTGACAGTCAGGGGCGCCATTCCTGCGGACAGTGGCCGCTACACCTGCATGGCACAAAATGTCGCTGGGAATGTTAGTGTCTCGAGTGACGTCACAATCTTAGGTAATCTCTTCTTTGTATAAAGCTATTAAACTGATTTAAGAAAAGTTGCTTTGTGAAACAACAGGGATGTGTCTCATCTCGCCATCTTGTCCATTGTTTTGAGTTCCGCGATCCCGATCAATACTGTACATTAAACATAGTGCAGTCAGAAATCCTGATCAATACTGTACATTAAAAATAGTGGAGTAAGAAATCCTGATCAGTACTTAAACAGGAAGCTCCAGTATAAAAGAGATAGCTCCTCTCTCTTTTCTCACTTAGAAAATGTAAATTTGAAAATCAAAGTGCACTGAACAGAAAACGAACAAACGCGTGTTGCAGACACTAGACTCCATATGTTGAAGACAGAGACCAAATAAACGCGAGTTTTGTTACAACTAGTATTTGTTGGTCTCGGTAACGCGTTTGCTTTCAAATTTATTTTTCATTTTTCATCAAAAACTAGTTCGGGTTGACAAGTGTGGGCAGAATTAGGGATATGGCTTTACGCTTGGAACGGGATACGGCAAAACTCATCGATTCCTTCAGTTTGCAAAATGAAAGATGTACAAAACATCCAGAAATCGAACGTGAACGTGTATACCATGACCTTGAGTGCTGTCCAAAACTGCATACTAGATTTCGAATTACGCTGACTCATGTGGTTTGGTAATGTTACAGAATTGCTATTAAATAGAACCGAGTCGTTCTACACTCCATTAGAAGGTATTAACCCTCGGACGACCAAGCTATTTTTCATAACAAATTAACCCAGGGGGGTGGGGGGTGGGGTTTCTTTGTTGTAATACCACGTTTTTTTCCAGTCCAGGTGCTTATTCTTCGCTTTTGTTCTAGACTGCTAAAGCATATGAAATAGTTACTCCACACTTAAAATTATTCTAATTTTATCCCGGCTAAAAGTAACCTGGTCACAACACTAATCTCGGCTCCAACTAGAAAAGAGAAATTTAAAAAGTGATTGTCAGTTTGACTACTGTGAGAATATTTTACAGTTATTTCAAAATGCAGAAAGCAGAAAGTGGTCGCGGCCCGTAACTTTGGAACTATGTAACAGATTGAAACACAATTTGGCACACTAATTAAGAATCACAAGACAAATAAATTGATGTGTTTTAATTGGCATATTACGTCATAATGACGTCTCAAATCTGAAAATTGTGTGTTTTGTCAATATGTCATTTTCTTCGCAAGAATATTTTCAGCAAGTAATTTCTATTGAAAACGTATGTACAATGGCTTAATATGATCCGAAGTTTGTTACAAATTGCTAAA
>JANSTR010033897.1:0-13439 GCA_025434805.1 Antipathozoanthus remengesaui | reverse complement strand
GCTCGAAACGTCAGCTTTCTTCCAAATTTACGGCGCGGAAAATTGTTTTCGTTAACCCTCGGTTGATTTTATCATACTATTGTGATGCAAGATTACTTGCTTTAAAGTTGCAGCAAGTAAATAAAATTCACAACTCTGTATTTAATGGATCTACTCTGTTTCTTCAGGACAAGGAGCGAGTGGGAATGACTTGGTTGCTTTCCTAAGTGCTCTGCTCCTTGGGAGTGATACAAAAGTCAGGAGCTGGTTTGCAGAATTTGTACGAGTTGGCCAAAAGGTGGTTATATATCAGTAATTCTCAAACTGAAATGTTTATTTTCATTCCAGAAGACTTGAATTTTAGTTAATATGTGAGATGTCTGATCACACGTTAGAGAATCTACTAAGATTTGTAAATAAGGAATAATTTAATAAGCAGAATAGTAATAAGCACATAGTTTACAATTTATTATCAATGCTCCAATAGTATTGCTTTTTGCTCCAGGATATCAATTACCAACTTTTAATAATTATTCCAAGACTTTCAACTGCTGGCAGCAATACATAATTATTTATTTTGTTACACAGAAGTTCTAAAGGTTTTCGAAACAAGAGGTTACTAGTAGACCATATTGAGCCATTTAATTGTTCATTGTTAGGAGAGCATCACTTCTTATTAGTATTCAGGAATGCACAATTTTATATTTTGTACAACTTGCAGCTCTTTCACACTGTTGAGTTCAGTTAAAATAGTCAAGGCAATGCACATTTTTTGTAATTGCTGACTTTAACTGCTAGCTTTTAGACAGCTTTACACACTTACATATAACTGTTTTGTAAACATTGAAAACAAATGGCATGCAAAACAAAATATCATGGTATGATTTGCATAATTATTGTTTTTCATCAATGCAACCTAACTTGACATCACTGAAATCAACACAGACATGACAAGAGCTGACCTTCTCAGGAATTTGTTTTCAAAGTCGGAGCTATCATTATTTAACAAAGATATAATGTCTAGTAGAAATAATAAGTAAAACAGTAAACAGATTTGTTATAAAAGTTTTGTTATTATTAATAATGGTCACCGTCAGTAGACCACTTTCCTAGCTCGATTAGCTTTCATAGTTGTTCTATTCTTGAATTTTATTTGTTAGTCCTACTACTTGTAAACAAATGGTGTTTAAAAAAATGTTGTTGTTAAAAAAAGGTAATTAATATAATCCATCCTGTGACAACAAGAGTTTGAAACTATATACAACTTCCTGTTTATCTTGTGAAAAGTCACAGCAAGAATGGGGTTTCTCAAATATATTTTCAAAATTACCACAAAATAAATACCAAAATCATAGAGATGGACAAAACATAAAACAATTGTGGAAGCTAGGTTCACTTGCCCTACTGTCTGGTTTCAAAGACACTATAACATGCAAATTACCTTTGAAACTTATTACTGAGTTAGCACCCATGCTTGAGTAAGTGCCCAACCCACACCTTTGCCAGATTTACAGTATTACTGCAGGGGTTGATGCTTACTGGGTCAAACACAGTACTTCATGGCTTCCCATGTTTCATGCCATTGTAGTTTTAGGGGGGATGGGAGCTTTTTTGACTTGAACATTTTGAAATCTGAGTCTGAACAGCCTTGGTTCAATGGCAAATCGACATAATTCATTGAACATAAACAGGCACTGGTTTTGCCTATGCTGCAAACCCTTCTATGATTCAAAAAAATAATTGTATTTTGAAAGTGAGTGTTTTTTATTCCCCTCAACAAGTGTTTCTGATGACTTGAAATCTCAATTCTAAGCCTATGAAATATAAAACAGCGAGAATGTGTATGTGTGTGTGTTCATTTTTGGTACTTTCATGTGAACTATGTACATTCATTTAGTAACACAAGCTGTGCAAAGCACAATTACATGAAACCTCAACAGACTCAAATGTTATAAAGATGTTCATGTTTCTTTTCCATAATTACAAAAATATTTAAATTAGATAACCACAAATTTGCAGTATTGTTGTTAATAGTATTATGGATGTGTCACTGTATAAAATTATAACTTTATGGCAGAACATTATTTCATTTGTAAAATGCAAAGATAAATTATGAACAATTTAGCATTAAAATCAGAGTGATAAACATACAAACCATGCAACAAAAGACTGAAATGATATCAATAAAACTCAGAATTTGGACACAAGTACACAATTATTATTCTACAAGCAGCAAACTTTGAAGATGATTTGTAACACTTACATCTGACCCATACCATGAATATCGGCAAATGCCATTAAATTGCACTTTTCCACAGTTTCAAAAACAGGTAAAAATAGCTTCATATCGAAACTTTTACAAAGTAGGCCAGAATCTTTGTCTGTTTTCTGCTAAAGTGTGAGAGCATCATTTTGTGACCTAGCACGAGGGCACGCATAGTTTGGTAACAGATTGAATTTGCTCATAAATCCAGACACCTTAAAGAGACAGACCAGGCGTCACACAACCGTCTAATTTTGCGTGGTCGAAAATTACCACAGTCAAATATTTTCTGGGGAAATACGACTTTCAAATTCCCGCAACAACCAAAGAATAGTTCAGCTGTTGTTTTAAAGGTCTTTTGAGCAGAGTTTCATTCATAATCTTGGATCATGAAAGCTATTTTCTATTCTTGCTGAAACCAAAACATAAACAAAGCATCACGGCCGGTCTGTCCCTTTAAGCTGAGTCATGAATGAACGTACGATATGCAACTGCATTGTTGAAACTATGTAGCGAAATCTTCAACATTTAGTGATCTCTACCTCTAAATGGTTGTAAGAGAATCATGTTCTCAATATGAGATGACAGACTTTAGGGTTCTGACTAAAATGAACTAAATGTTAAATTATTATCTGTAAATGTTTCAGAAATCCTCCTCATCCTCAGTTCTAAGTGCACTCAGAAGCCAGCTGCTGAAGGAAGTTTCATCCCTTGTTCCAAGTGGGGTGCGACAGCAGCTGAAACAGAAGACATTGCTACTGAGTGAAGTGAAGCCAGACATTAGTGATACCCATCAAGTTAGTGACAGCCATGCAGATAAAGAAACTTTGGAAATCCTCCAAGGTATATCATTTTTATCCTGTGTGAAGGGTTATTCAATTTCATGACTAACATGACAGTTACATTTTTATAAAACACTATGTAAATGTTTGTGTTGGTATGTGGCAGCTCTTGTCAATGCGAAAAGTTCTGTGAACATCAGTAGAAAGATGGATTCAATTCTGGAAGACTTGCTTGGTGTTTCCTGGGGTCCCATTCACACACCTACAGGATAATCATAATGCATACAAAGATTGTCAGTGTTGATTATTTTGTTTGTTTTGCAGCAATGGATGTTAGCACAGATTTTGAGGTTTTAGAAGAAAAGAAACCCTGTGATGAAGCTGAAAATATATCTTTTGGATCATTTGAAATTAATGAAGGAGATGTCCTCCGTGCCAGCGCTCTGCTAAGGCTGTACTGTGCATTGAAAGGCCTAGCAGGAATGAAACTAACCAATCAAGAGGCAGAAGAACTTCTGTGTTTAATTACATGTCATCCACCACCAACTGCTACTGGAGTCAGATTTGTAGTGATAGGCCTTTGTACACTGCTAACATGTACCTATATTGTAAGGTAATGTACCTCACATATCAGGTCAGGTTTGTAGTGATCATCCTTCATACATTGCTGGTGTGCACCTATATTGTAAGGAAAGGTACCTCACATATCTCTTCTGTGGTCAGGTTTATAGTGATCATCCTTTGTACACTGCTAACATGTGCCTATAATAATTATTGTAAGGTAATGTACCTCACATATCTATTCAGTGGCCAGGTTTGTAGTGATCATCCTTCATACATTGCAGTTGTGCACCTATATTGTAAGGTAATGTACCTCACATAATCTCTTCAGTGGTCAGGTTTGTAGTGATCATCCTCTGTACACTGCTGGTGTACACCTATATTGTAAGGTAAGGTACCTCACCCATCTTCTCTGTGGCCAGGTTTATAGTGATCATCCTTCATACACTGCTAGCATGCACCTATATTTAGTGTTGCCACGGTCAGTGAAAAGTCAGGGAAAAACGAAATTTTTTCAAGGGAAAAGTCAGTGAATTTTGCATTTGGTCAGGGAAATTTGGAATTCTGCTCAAAGTCAGGAAAATTTATATCACTTTGGATATTCAGAAACAAGCTTTTCCTTTATATATTTTTTTGCCGTTTTTGTTTTGGCAAGTGACTGCTTGAGTCAATTGCATTGCAAACCAAATCAGAAGGAAAACGAAAGGAAAGTGAAACTGTGGGAAAGCATATTGAGCAGCTTGACAAGAAACTTAAGACAATGTGAAATCAAACTGAATCAAACAGTATCCCTTTGGAAACTACTGGGTTTAAAGTCAGTGAAATTTTGCTCCAGGTCAGGGAAAAGTCAGGGAATTTTATTCATTCTGATATGTGGCAACCTTGGTTTCCTATTTGATGCACAGAAATTGAAAAGATGCACAACTTTTGATCTTCTTGCACCCCAGTGACACTTGTAAACATTCAGAAAAACACTTGATCGAAAACAGACCTGTGTGACACATTGTCAGTTGAACAAAGCTGAGAGAAGACTCTCTCTCAGACAGATCATCATGCTCCAAATGTGACCTCCTTTTCTGGAACGAGCAGACAAGTGCTACATATTATTTATTATATCACAAAAATGAATTTAAGCTAAATTTACATTACAATAAGAGCTATCGTCACATGTAGAGTAGTAGTTGAAAGCTTGCTTAGTTTGATTATGTTAATTCAAGGAAAGTTTTTAAACTTATATACAATTATACTAATACATTTTTAGCCTTATTTTTAGATATATCTATAATGGAGAATTCGATATTTCATTGTTGAAAAGTTGTGTTGGAAATACTTTAATACAGCAATGAATAATTGAACAGCTTTGTGTTACTGTATGAATACCTTAAAATGTGTTCTTATCTGTAGTATCATTACAATTATTGTTACAACTGCATTATGTCTCACAAATTTTGATTTGAGATTTGTGCCTTTATCAAGCAACTACGAACAAACCTACATCAGATCCATGGGCCTATAATTATACAGGTATGATCATGTGTGCCGCCACACTACCCGATCATTAATTATTGGCTAATGTTTTCAGATCAAACATGCACAATTTTTGTCGGCGACAAAAAATCTTGTCGGAACTCGTCGTAATTTGCCACACACACATGAGTTTTTGTCGGCTGACAAAAAATTGGTGGGCTTACAACAAAAAATCGTCTAGTATATGGCGGTCTTAAAGCAGCTTCTTGAATTAGTGTATGCATGTAACAGGATTCCTGCCATGTTCAGACTTTGCTGCACTGATTTATTGTGTGAAATTTCAGATCTGAAAACCATCGCATAAATAAGAGTGCAGCATAAACTTTTCAGTGTTTTGTTGATGAAGCGGCCATCTTGAATTTTGATGTCACTGCCCTGGGATGAGATCTTGCATGGCCTGCATGCTTGACCTCTAGAGAAGAATGGTCTTTATCTGTCTATTATTTCAGCTTGAAACTGGAAGGGGTCAAAGCCTAGCGAAAGAAAAATGTTTCTCATTCACCATTTTGATATGATTATGATTGCAACTTGCCCAGGCCAGGCTGCAAAGACCACATTAAAACATGCGGGAAACCCTTCTGGAGTGCAGTGAGATCAAAATTCAAGATGGCGGCATCCATCGACAAGATACTGGCAAAATACTGAAGAATTTTTACTCCTTTCTTGTTTATGCGATGGTTTTCAGCTCTGAAATTTTACACCATAAATCAGTGCAGCAAGATCTTTTATTTGGTCAGTAATGTATTTTTCACTGCAGGTTTCCTTTAATAATTCATTCTTACAGGAGTTATCCAAAGAAACACATGATTGGTACTGTTGGAAGTGTCACAAGCCAGGTGAAGTTATACTCTGTGATCATTGCCCAAGGGTCTTCCATCGAAAATGTGCTCAAGGAGGAAGTGCATCTGGTAACAAATGGAAGTGTCCTTCTTGTCAGGTACTATATATACTGATTGGCTATGCAGTGCACTTTATTATTGTACATAGGGGTCCACTGTGCCTTTATGACTGCGTGAGGTGGATGGCTCAGTCAGTTAGATCTCTGACTGCCAAACCAAGGTCCTGGGTTCAATCCCTCACTCTACCGAGACTATGGATCGCGCAGTTGGTTAGATCTCTGACTGCAAATCCAAGGTCCCGGGTTCAGTCGGTCCCTACAGCTCTACCGAGACTCTGTGTGAGCATGGATCGCTCAGTCAGTTAGATCTCTGTCTGCCAATTCATTGTGTCAAAGGTCTTGAGTTCAATCCCGGCCTTGCCAGGGATTGAATTATTTTGGGACCTTCTTTTGCTACACTGTCTGTGGACAGGGACGTTAAGCCATTGATGTAGTCTCCAACCTTCTATCATGGGACTTAAGAGAACCACACACTTGTTGAAAGACAAGGGTCATGACCCAGTTTTGTGGTCTGAAACTACACTGTATTGGCTGCCGTTGCATAATATGATATATCAGGGCGCAAAATAGTGGCGTGCTAAGTGCCAAAATGGCAGGCCAAATTGGGGAACTGGCATGCCAAAAACTATTTGGATTACCAAACGAAAGGAGAAGTGGCAGTCCAAATTTGTGGTCATTTGCAGCTGATGGCACTCCAAATTTTGTTCCTATTTGATGCCCTTTATATGTACATACTGTATATGTATAATTATATAAAATGCAAAGCACTTAGAGATCCATAATATGTATTAAGCATTATGTAAATGCTACTCTTTAATTTAATTTAATTTCATCTCATTTCAACTCGATCTCAATTTCTTATTTTATACATGTAAAAGAAATGGAAAACTTTCCCACATGCTATATTTTGAGAAATACTTAATAATTATTATATAAATTAAGCATTAATTTTGTGAAGTTTTAAGTTTACTCACATAGAGTCTAGAATCACTTGCCCAAGGCTCATGATTCTTGACTCTCCATTTGTGAGCTTAAAAATTCACACGTGTTATGTATAAAACTCAACATTAAGCCCATGGGCTCATTTTCTATTCCTATAATATCACACTTTCAGGTTGTCTCTCATATAATACTTTGTTGTGGTAGGTCCAGGGGTAGACTGCATTAAGTTTATACAAAACACTAGTTGAAAGAAATACCAAGTGATCTTTCAAATGAAAACATTGTCACATGGTGAAGACAACACTGTTGCTAGTTTATAACTACATACATTTGGCCGAAAGGCCTGCCAGTTTAAGGGTTAAAACTAACAGTATATTTGGAGTGCGTTCGATTGACCCTATTCCGGAATAGGAATGTATGTGGAATAAAAACTTTGATCGACTCAATGAACTACTATTCCAAGATAGAAATATAAGAAATAACATCTCGGTTTATAAACTCGTCCCAATTGTTAGTTCTATATAAATATTTCGATGTTCCGAGAATCTAGACGGATCCTTGAGATTTTATTCCTATTCCAGAATAGTCGGAATAGGGTCAATCGAACGCACCCTAAGTATGAGAGCGCGTGAAATCTCGTACTCGTCTTCAGTTCTAAAGGTCGCTATTATTGCAACACGCCTACGTTAATTTACGTTATTTCACAGCAACGCGTCGGCGTACGTACGATACACGTTGCTTTAACGCACTTCATGTAATCTACTCCTACAAACTTATTGGCCTGTACACTTATATTCTTATCATGGTCAATCACAATCGGCAAACGAATTCGTTTTTCTAACATATTACTTCTCGGATGTTTACCAAAAGGACCCTATCTATTCACTTTAAATGTTGTCAAATTTAAAAGCAATTTAGCTTCAAGACATCTTGCATTGTAGAAACGCGCAACACTGAACGTGAAAAAAGTAATTTGAGAAAATCGCATAATTTCTCAATGGTCCCACGCTTCCTATGAGTTTTCGCTGTCTGAACACTTATGCTTTCACAAACAATCAATCAGTGCCGACACAATATCTACCTTTGCGACCGCTCAACTACTTTTGATGGCTTTCGATCCTCAGGTTCATAGATCCAAACTTTACTTTACAAATTGGACTTTTCTCTTTAAGAGAAATTTCGTCAATCACGCCAGCAAGTACTGAGAAAGCAGTTGAGAAAGTGGTCGTAAAAACACCCTCCTGTACAGTCAAGAAGAAAAAGAACAAAAAAAAGAAGGAAAGCTATTCTATGTTCATCTACAAGATTATAAAACAGGTCCACCAGGATACTGGTATCAGTCCAGCAAATAAAGGGAATCGTGAATTCCTTCATCAACTCTTGTCAAGTGAACCCAGCATGAACTGGCTACTTAATATTGCTAGCGACCATCAAGTCATTAGAAATTTTAGTTTATTGGGATGTCAATCATTCCGTAACATCATTCAGTTGTAAATACATCAAGATTTAAGAATCAGCGCCCAAACTAGAAATAAAGTTAAGTATAGAAACACTGCTACTGACGGCTACTGGTCATTCTGGCATAACACTACGGAAATCTTTCTTTGATAAATGGACCTGAAGTAGGTTCAACATAAATCGGTGACAGTAAATTGCCTAGTGAATATTGGGCTCAAACGCGGAACAGTCCAACAATAAGACAAGGTTCCGCCCTGTAGCAGTTAGCACACAAACGAATCGGGATTGGCGCCCGAGCCAACGATCCCAGTTATTATAATCTTATTACCTCGATAACGATTTCAAGTTGCAGCAACTCGCCTGTCTGTCAGTGCTGGTTATGGGCGTCAATCTACAATCATAAACAGGTAAACCTTTGTCAACGAGACGGATGTTCAATTTCACTAACACAGATATATATGATGTCTACCACAAGAGTGCACAGTTAGTATTAAACTCTAAGTAAATAATATTAAAAAACTATAGACTGCGTCGGCGGGTAGGTAAAACGTATAATAAAATCATTCCAGGGTTGACGAAAACAGTTTTCCGCGCCATAAAGTTGGAAGCCGCCATGTCTTCCCACTTTACGGCGCGGAAAATTCTTTTCGTCAACCCTCGGTTGATTTTATTACGCAGTTAGCATTATTCGTTCACGTTCTCTACAAAACACACAAGTTGAGCTTTTAGCACGCATTGTTTTTCAACAAGAATATTGAAAAGTGTCAACTTACCTGCACCCCAACGTTAGATTGTTATATTCTGTAATTTAGTATACTTGTATGTTCGTGCAGTTCTCGCTAATTGACTGTTTCTCCGTCTCAGGCATAGCGGACAGTTTATCGTGGTTTACGGGCAACCAGAGGAGCTCCAGTAAACTCATTTTACAACAAATTATTACTTACCATCAGCTTGTTCTCTGCCGAAAATGATGCGGTAATTAATTTTCGATGACTTTGTAATTTGAATACAACTTTTTCAATGTTTCGCGGCGGAACCTGCTGCTTTCTGAACAAACCCTAGTAAAACTGTCTTTGCTTTGTTTTTAAAAGTTTTAACGGTTTCTGCGCTACAGATTTTCGTCACAATGCGAAAAGTCGCGCGCGCTGCGAGCAACGCGCAAATGAATTAAAACAAATGCCGAAACTTGTGCGATCAGCAGAATTTCTGCGCTGTCTGTAAACTCTAGAGATAGCTAAATAGTTTCCTGTTCGTGTCAGTACAAACATCGATTTTTGAAGGTTCGAATTTGTGAATGGAACTGCAATTGTCAGGTGTTGACAGTGTCTTATTACAGTCTGCGTCGTCGTAAATTAACGAAAAACACTGAAGTTTAGTCTTATAATTGCAACACGCGTAACTTGACTAACTTATTACAAAACAACTCATCGAACGTACGATACACATTTCTTTAACACACCTGTAATCTATTGCTACACAATTATTAGCCTATACACTTATATTCTTATCACGGTCAATCTCAACCAAATGAATTCACTTTTATAACACATGTCATTACACAAGTTAGTATTGGTTTTGAACAGGATTTCTCAACTTCGCGGCAGGTTCGACACACCACAACTTTTATTCAAAGTTAATTTCGTTCAGCTCAGGGAAGTTTAGCACGTCATTATATTGATATTTAAAATTACGTTGGAAGTTTGGAACATTTGCAGATTAGATAGGTGAGTGCAAACAAACTCTTTCATTATTCAAAATCATTATTATGCATGTGAAATCATCAGACCAAGGTGAATAGTTTTGTTTACTTTTTTTAGCCAGCTTGTCATGTTGTATTCTACAGTCTAAATACTTTAAAATTTCATTGTTATTATCTTCATTATATTCACATTAAATGTTGATTTTTTTGATGTAGCAGTATAGAAGTAGCTTTGTTATCACTTATTTGAAAACGAAACAGCTAAGGATTTTGCTCCAAAGTCGAACGCACTTCATTGACCTGTGATTACTTCTAGTATAAAATATTACTTCCGTTGAATGTTAACCAAATTGTCTCAATCAAGAAATTTAAATTCATTTTCATCAAATTTAAAATCAGTTTCGCTGAAGATTACTTCAGTTACTTGTATTGAAGCCGGAAACGCAAATGATTGAACGGAAAACAGGTCATTTGAGAAAAGCGCATTTTTGCTCGATGGTCCGCACGCTCGCTATGAGTTTGCGCACTCTGAGTACCGAATGGTTTCGCAAGCAGTCTATCAGTGCTGACTCGACAACGACTGTCGCGACCATTCAACTATTTTTGATACCTTTTGATCCACGAGTTCATTGGTCCAAACTTTACTTTTCAATACAGCGCAAAGCGTAGTTTGTTGATCACAACTGGGTTTTTCACTACACCAGAACTTTGTCAATAATGCCAGCAAATGCGAAAGCAGTCAAGAAGGTAGTTGAAAATAAGGCCACATCTACAGACAAGAAGAAAAAGGAGCAGGTGAAAGAAGGAAAGCTATTCCTTGTATATCCGCTGAAACGGTTATGAAACTGGTCCACTCCGACACTGCTATCAGTCCAGCACTGAAGGCCATGGGAAACATAAATTCCTTCATCAATCCCTATCAAGAACCAAGCATGAACTGTCCATTATATATTGCTACCGACCGTCACTTGAGTAGAAATTCTAGCTTGATTGGGGTGTTAAAACATTCAGATCGTATGACACGATCAGCTGGCGTTTCAACCATAACATCATTCTTCAATTCTTTGTAACTAATTCGAGATAAGAGTAAGCGCTCAAACTGGAAATTAAATTAAGTATAAAAACACTGCTACATACGGCTATACTGATCATTCTCGCATAAAACTAGGAAAATCTTTCTGAGTTAAACGCTCCTGAAGTAGGTTCAACATAATTGGTGACAGCAAATTGCCGAGTGAATATTGGGCGGCTCAAACGCGGAACAATCCGACAATAAGACAAGGCTCCGCCCTGTAGCGGTTAGCAAGCAAAGGAATTGCGGCTACTGGAATTTAGATTCAAATATTTTGAAACTAGAGAAACTTGTAAAATATGCAAGCAAACTTACCAAGACTACGAACATTTAGTGCTTATTGTTCCTGCTATAAAACCTGTATTTAACCAATTAATTACATCAAACCCGTATTTACGAATTCAGTTTAAACTGATGTCACTCAGCCTTCATTGAAAATATACCCTAACAAACTACGCCGAGTTTGATACTGGCGATTTAGAATAAGGTGCTGACTCCCTCTTAAAGTAGTAAGGCGAAGTTAACACACAACAAGGCCGTCAGGGGATCATACAAGGACCATTGCTCAGTTGTTCACCCAGGTGTGGTTTGTTACATCTATTTCCACTGATAGGAATGGCGAAATGTAACTCGGATAACCTCAAGCAACTCTGATAGACTGTTTGCTGGTCAAAATTGAAGTAATGGAAACAACTATTGACGCAGATTATACTTTATCTGAACAAAATCAATTTCACGGCACCCGTTTTGACTAGTTGAACAAGGTGGAAGCTGACAAAACCAGATATCACCGAGCTGAAAGCAATCACAGAGCGACTAATACTACGACTTCAAGGAATAATAAATATGGATTCTTTGATAAGTTAAAGGGCTGGAAAACGTACCCTGCGAGCAGAGATCTCTCATATATGAGAGATCTCTGCTCGCAGGGTAGGAAAACGAGATAACATCATGAAAGAGATCGATTAAGCACTGATATTTTAAGACAAAATCGAATACTGGATTCTGCAGATCACCGAATTTATTGAGAAACAAACCATTCCAATCAAGCGAATCAGCAGAAAGCAGACCAACACCTAAAGTGCACATCAGTCTCCCACATTTACAAATTCAAGCATCTGATGAAAGCCTCAAGAATGGCTCACATTTTCGTATAGATTTAATACAATGGTTCACAATAACCCAAATGTTACAAATATCAATAAAACGATTGAAATATGAAATATGAAACAGCCATTCAAATGATACAAATAGCTTTCGCAGAAGACAAATTCTAGATTGTACATGCGCGTATGGAATCACTTTCGAAAGTTCATTTCCAGTTAATTCTATGATAGCTGCGAGGCTAGTATCCATGCCCTCGATACATTGGGGGTTCAGACAGATTAGCTACAGATTCTTAAGCCAAAGTGAACTTGCTTATATACCGATCCTCTTGAATAAATTACCCGATCAATTACGCTGTGTGATATTTAGAGCTAATCCAGACGCAGACTTTAACGCAAGCGCTTTAACGCGAAACAGACGACATTTTGGTACCGACCACTGCATAACTCCCAACAACGCCAAACACAAGCGAGACAAAAAGACGACGGTACAAACGAATCGAAACGGTGCATATGCTGCCACGGCAAACATCGTCATGGCAAATACATACTAGAAAGTTATAATCATAAAAAGACAGGAAAAACATACTGGCTCGATAAAAGATGTTTCAAATACCTGGGCACAACTATCGGAAATCGCCAAGTTTCCCATTCTGACACCACAAGAGAGCTATGTATCCACAATGATCGTTAAAGCAACACATCAAAAAATTATTCACGGTGGCGTACGCAAAACACTAACGGAAAGCAGACAGCTATATTGGAGACAACTAGCAAGGAAGATAATAACAAAATGCGTGACATGCCAAGTGATAGAAGGACATACATTCCATTCAATGCAATTACAGCACCGCCATTACCTGAAGTTAGAGTTACAGGACATCAAGCTTTACAAACAATGGAAACTTGCCAATTCCATTCCTCATGATAACTTTGTAATGCCTCGATGAACAATTTCTTTTCTTTGTCGCTTAATTTCCCGTCACCAGTAACTTCTTTCTCTTTCTCAACTGTTTTATTTACTTCATCTTCATCTTGTGCAAAACTGATTTCCACTTTCTATTTCATCATTAAACACACTAACACTCAAAGTTTCACTGTTTTTAAGCCGCCGTCTTGGTAATGCATTAGTCAATGTAAACCCCGACCCCC
>JANSTR010033786.1:0-13440 GCA_025434805.1 Antipathozoanthus remengesaui | reverse complement strand
GGTTGATTTTATCATACGTTTTACCTACCCGCCGACGCAGTCTATAGTTTTTTTAAAAACTATTTACTTAGAGTTATCATTTTTCTCCTTTTGTGTCATGCACATCAGTAAAATAATACTCACTACCTAGAGGTTTTTCAAATATGAAGTAAAACATGATTGTGTAGTAACAATAGTTTGTTTCTTGAAGGAATCTGATTTGTTGAGTGCTCTGCTATTGGAGCAGTCAGCCCACTGTTTCCTGCACTGCAAACCTCCAATGATCAGGAAATATGCATTCAACATGATATTGGCAGGCCACAGGTTTAGCAAGTCCGCACAGGTTTGTTTTAGAGCACTCATTTGCTTATTTTCTTCTATGAACTGAAACTTGAGAGTACACTTGATAAATGGATTTCTCTTGAGAATGAACAATGAATGATAATAAATTGGTAGTAAGAAGAGAAATGCTTTCCTCATATGGACGAAAGTACATTGTTCATTGTTTGTATTCAAGGGTATATATTGTAGGAGTTTTGTGATTCTATCATTGCAGTTTTGGCTCATTTCTGTTGGATATATTTATTTGGTGACCAAGTATGTCTAGTTCATTGCAGTTGTCACTGTATTATGTTGAGATCTATGCATAGTGATATTACATACAGTGGGCCTGGACCCATCACTGCAAAGTTGCTGTGTGTTATCTGGGACTGTGTACGAAATCAAGTTGAACAATGGCTGTTTTACAGTTTTCCATTGTTAATAGTGTTTTTCATTATGTTTTAACCCTTTAAGCCCCAAGCACGACAAATGACGTATTGGTAAATTCTCCCAACTGAGCTCAATACTTTCTGAGTAAGCAGTTTGGGAGAATTTGTCTTTTCAACTTCCACAGTTTATTCCACTTGATCAATTTCTTATTTCTCGTTACCAGTTATATTGTTTTGTTATGAGTTATGTAAGGAGACATTAGATCTTGATAAATTGCTCTGGGCTGAAAGAGTTAATTGTCCATCATAATTACTATTGAATGGAGTTGTAAAATATAGTTCCTTAAAGACAGCTCTCGTTTAGAACTTGGTATTAAAAGATCACAGTTTTAGTTAGGTTATTTTGAGGTACTGTGTTTACAGACTTGTGTCAATCCAAAAATGTTATGTCCATATTTTTATTTATTATGTTAACACTGAGATGATCATTGTCCTGTAGCTATAGATTTGTTGTACACTGAAGGTTTCTTTATTATAGTACATACACCTTAACAGATTGGAAATTCCTTAGATTTGATACCATATTAAGCTATAACTACTCAGTCATAACAAACCAACTTGGTTTCTTGATCATATAGCTTTTGAATGGCTACTTTTACACTCAAGGAATAAATACTGTACGCAAGTCCACTTGTAGCGAGTTAAATCATTCATCCCTTATTTTCTTGCAACAGTCAGACAGCAAATAAAAGATGAAAATGCAGCTTTTTACAAAATGACAGATTAGAGTTGAATATATAAAACCAACAGTTCCATGAGAATAAATGTACAGCTATGTACTGTCTTAGTGTTGCACTTATTTGTGTTAATGTAGGTTTGACCAGGGAACACTCTTCACTGATTGTTGGGAATGCCATTTTATTTTAGCGAAAGCATGCCCTGCAGTGTTACAAGCAAGCCTTGGAGGTCTACAGAAACAAGTCATGGACTTTAGCAGAGGTAAGAAGATTGTTCTGATACATTGTTCACACTCTTTGGCTACCCAGTACTCAACAACAAGCAATGTCAGCAATGAGCTTCTTGGCTGAAGTTTTTGTCAAGACTTTCAAATTGATTATTAACTGTATGGATTACTAGAAAGTGCATGCATCAGTCTCCGTCCATTATTCCTACAGTATGTACTGTAGTACAGGCAGCAGGGTGTGTACGGGTTCTTAAAAACCTGGAAAGTCCTGGAAAAATAGAAAGTCAAAATCCAGGCCTGGGAAACCTGGAAAATCACGCCTGGTCCTTGAAAGTCCTGGAAAATCAGGTTATTTTGTGGTCTTTTTTTTAAAAATTCTAACTCTTAAAATTTCTCATGTTTGCCACAAATCTGGCTACAAATTCATGCGAAAAGATCACTAAAATCCTTCCCAGTGCTTCTTGCTCAAGCTCGTCTGTGTCTGTTTAATTTTAAAGTTCCTTGATTTTTGTTGATTTGGTTCTTGAAAGACCTGGAAATTTCTTTGACTAAAAGTGTATGAACCCTGAGGTAGTTGTTTATCAGTTGTTGATTGGTATTTCTATTTTGTTGATGACTAAGGATCACATCAACTTCACCACTGGTCGCCAGTCCTTCAATCTTCGACTGCTGGAAGATGCTCAGTCGTCATTTAGACAGTTGTTAGTGTATGAAAGCCAGCAGCCACTGGAGCAGCAGGCTTCCTACCTCAGGGAATTCTTGTTTGTTTATAAGGTAAATCAATAAATGAATTGTTTTCATTTGATTTGTAGTCTAGAGGATTATTAATCTAACAGAAATTGATCATTTTTAAACAAAGAAAGATTCAAATTCTAATAACATTAACCAGTTCGGCCCCAGCCAGTTTATCAGCATGTATCGTTTCTTTAAATTGCTCATACAATAGTATGTTGTTTGGTTATGAGAATAAAGCAATTGATTAAAAAGCGAAATTCTCCCAACCTATTTAAAACGAAACTATGAAGAGAGTTTAGGAGAATTTAGCAACACATATGTCGTGTCTGGGGGTTAAAGGGTTTTAAATAGAGAGAAATATATGAGGACATGGTGTAATATTTTGAATGAAATAAGTATGAATTCTGAACGCTTATACATAGCTTTGAACAATTTATTTAAATTTGCAGTTGATTAGATTATACGTTTGCAGACAGCATTAGTGTTTGTTGTTAGTATTTTTTGGGTTGATAAAGATAAACATTTACAGTTTTACCTTGCTTTTTTCTGTCTAATATGTAGTGTATACTCCTTTCACAGCAATTAATGGAAAAGAAAAAAGACGGCATGGCAAAGGAAAAAGGTGTTACCACTGGAAGTGAGAAGTTGCCAATTTTGCCTTTACCAATGCTGGACTCAAATGCTACACGAGTTATACTTTCTTATAGACACAACCTCATGCAGGGCGTGGCTGCAGAGTGCACCCCCTCATTTAGCACCAGTGCTAGGCGGACAGAACATGGTGGAGAAACTTGTGATCAGGGCCTGGTGATCGGCTTGTTCTCATTTGATCAAACTTACAATCCAAAGATAGTAACTCGGTGGAGGAAGCTGGAAGAAGATGCTTATGAATGTGCAAATGTAGCCCCCTTACCGCCCTTGTTCCAGCCACATGTCCCCTGCCTCAGCTCACAAACCAGTAATACCAGTAAACCTTTATGTTATGTGAAAGGTAAGGGTGTTGTATTTTAACAAATGTAACAGCTTTAGGTGCATTCGGTTTGAATAGTCCATGCTGAGTGTGTGTCTATTGAGTTACTGTATGGATGTCTGCTGGGAACTGGGAGAACATAAGAGAAGTGTTAGAGTGACGCGAAGCCTTTTCTTCCAAAGTGCATTCATTACTCGATAGACACACAAATCAAGCATGCAATATTTCTTTTAGAACACCGCTACCTGGTTAGCACCATTGGTAAGGTGCAAGTCTGCTGTGTGGGAGGCTCGGGTTCAATTCCTGGCTGGACCAACACTCAGGTTCTTAAAATAATTGAGGAGAAGGTGCTGCCTTTGCTCTGACAATTGCAAACGGTTAGACCTTTTTGTCTTCTCGGATAAGGATGTTAAACCGTAACCCCTCAGGGATCTGTAAGTTCTCCGATCACCTTGGAGTGGTATAGTCTCTCTGCTTAGTGGGGCTCATGCCCGGCTAGAAGATTGACACTTAAATAAAGTTACGTACTTTACTTTACTTACTCTCAGGCATTAGCTGATAAAGTACAAAATTCTCGTAAATGTTTCTGGCTGAGCAAGTTCTCAGAATTTCACTATCATGTTTGTCGCCTTCCAATTATTATTTCATTTTCCTTGTGGAAACCTTTTGAAGACAGCTTTCTTTGTTTGCTTTCGTATGTTGCAATATAGATGCACGGGTGTCGGTACAGTACATGTATCGAGATACTGTGGTTGCATGCTTACACCATACAAGGATCAGGCGTAGCGCAGTTGGTTAGTGTGCAGCCTACTGTGCCAAAGGTCCCCAGTTCGATTCTCGGTGATCTCAATGTCTTTTTCGACTTTTTTCTGATCCGTGTAGCTGGAGCTTTAAATACCCGTAGAACGGAGCATTAACAGAAGGAGGGGGTAAAGGGCATACTTTCGAAATGCTTTTAAAAATACGAGCCGCCAGCTCGGGAGATTTAGGCAACCATACCCCGCGTTATTGAAGTAAAGTAAATTACCTTTACCTTTACACAAGAAGTGAAGAAATTGTGCTGGTAGCCTTGCTTGTTTTCTTTCACACATTGGTCTTCGCCGGGAAGGCAAGACATGACAAGAGAAGAGAAGGAGAAGCACAAATTAAATAAAGTCTAAGTGTTTATTTGCTAATGCAGTGGCTGCACCTACAATATGATGATTACTCGCTGGGTCTGGTCACAAAATTACAGAACAAACAAAAAATCGCAATTGGCGAGTGAATATGTTTAAATGACTGTTGGGCGAGTGAATACATTCGGACGACTGTGGGCGAGTGAATACGTTTAGACAACTGTCGGGTGAGTGAACTGAGAGACAATATTTCAAAATTAGACCTGAGGATTGAATGTCATTAGAAAAAACATTCAACTGAGTTACAGTTCCAGGATAAACGGATAATCCGTGTGGAGTTGTAAGAATAGAGAGTGGAATAAAAGTGTGTGTTCAGATTCTGGTGGTTGGAAAATGCAGGTTTGCTTGCATGTCACACGAAGTGACATTAAATATGTAGCTTCATGGATAAAATGAACATTAACAGGAGAAAATTAATGTTTTTCTTCTTACAGAACCAGTTGGAATAGAAGTTGTTTTTTATAATCCACTGAAGATTCCGCTCAATTTGAGTAACCTCTCGCTACTGTGGCAGTTCACCCCAGACAGCGAGGAAGATAATCAACCTGTTTCAAACGAGGTCAGTAAAATACCAGGTACTCACACTCTTTATGCGTAAGAACCGTTGTCTATCAGCATGTATCTTCTCTTTACATGATCCACGCACTATGTGTTGTTTGCTTGTGAGAATAAAGTAATTGATCATACACAGCATACTATCTAAGTTAAAAGCAAAATACTCCCAACCCATGTACAAGGAAGTTATGAAGACAGTTTAGGAGAATTCAGCAACATTGAAGCAACTACCGAAGTGGAAGAACTTGACTTCCAGTGTAAGCTAAATGGCAGAAGTAGCAACAGACTTCTACAAGAACTGGGAATGAGTGCAGTGATTGGTTCAGACTTCTTCAGTCTCAACGCCTGTCACTCTATCCACTTCTGTTTTCATTGGTTTTTGTAAATGAAGTTTTCTATATAGATACATCGGTTTGTATGTTAGTTTCACTGCAGAAGATAGGGTAAGTTTATTTGTACGAGAAACATTGCAGTGCTGTATTAGAATGCTGCATTTACCAGTTGTATGTACAGTATACCGGTAATTATTTTTAAACTTGTGTATTTGCACATCCAGCTTCTCAGTATAGCTACAAGAGTAGTGTAAGGAAACATCTTAACACATTTTCAAGTATTTATTGGAGTTGTTGGTTTGTTTCAGTGTGCTACATATGAAGACCTGGTCCAGACGGAAGTTATCAAGAATTTCGCAGTAGCAGGGAATGAAAGAAAACCGGTGAGCAAATAGGCAAATAGTTATGGACTTTTAGTGAGTGAGCAGTTGGAGTCTAATACTGTGCAGTAAAGTCTTGTCTACACTAGCGACGGAAACGGAAAGAACTGGAAGTGGTTAAGGAAGAAGCGTCCCTTTCCAGTGCATGCAAGCACGGCAAGAAATGGAGAGAGAAACACGACCGAAAGCTCGGTTGGCTTGAGAGGATCAGATGTTTCTCGTCCTGCTTTCATCAAGAATAAAGAATTAAAGAAGCCGCGCCACGCTTCAGAGACCAAGATCCAGTTACTCTAATCTTGATTTCTTGTTGGCCTGATCTGAAATCAAGTCGAGTGGAGAATTGTAGTGATCGACTCTCGACATTTTTGATCTGTGGTTCCAACAACTTGGTTCATATATAGTTTTGAGAGTAAGGAAATCGAAATGCTTACACTTATAAGGGAAATATCTGAAGTAAACTTGGAAAGTCTGCAGTTTTGACGTGCAGCCCATAGGAGTTTAAATGTTTAGAAGAATATGAATTCAGATTTGAATGATGTTAAGCTAACGACTGTGAAGAAAATTTACATATATAAGAATCTGTAGCACTGTGGACCCTGTAGGGTCGTTCCATGACTAACTAAAATTTCGCCTTGTGTTGAATTCATTTTAAAAGGGCTCAGTCACGGTATGCGCATGCACGTCAAATTTCAACTTTATAATTTCTTTCCGGCCCGGAAAGAACTTGTGTTTTGATATTTTGAGTGAACATTGATAGAATCAAAACAGAATCACTTGCGATCTTGGATGGTTTTATACCATCCGCAGTTTTGTAAGTAATCAAATTGAGGTTTAAAGTTTATTCTTCCTTTTCTTTGGAATATTTCATAGAGCTGATCACTTTAAAAGCAATAAATGTCTTGGCTGTCCTTCGCTGACAGGTTGGCCGCGACGGTTATGGCCGAGCCCGGTTCTATCGGCTGACCGCCATCAAATCAAAACTGCAGACACTAGCAAACGCAGTAAGTTGATTTGGAGGTTAGAGAGAAGCGGATAGGGCTATCCAAAAGAGTACTCGATATTGGAAGCTTATTAAATCGTATGGTATTTTTAATAGAGACACTGACTTCGCAGATTTTAATAATAAATGAAGAATCGAACCGACGAGTGCCAATCCAAGTACATGATAGTGAGTAGTTCATCAACATAGGACGACCTTGCTACCGTATTTAACAATAAGAAATATTTTTAAATCTCAGACGAAAGTATAAGAAAATTATGCACTTTAATATAGTGGATATATGCCTTGCTTGAGTATATTGAAGGGTTGCAAATATTAATGCTGCCCTCGCACTTTCGGCCTGCCATCTTGCAAGGACATCCTTTACAAACGCGCCTATCTTTCGTTCCACAATTACCTTTGCATTGGCAGCTTGGATTCTGGATGTAAACACTGGCTAGATTAGACTGTAGATGAATTTCTGTGCTATAACAATATACAAAACAAAACCAACTAGCAGATCGCGACCCGGCGACGGTTTGAGGTCAACGATGGTGACAAGTATCCACTTACTCGTTTATTGACGTTGGAACTCACAGTCACAGCAGATGATAATACTCTCCCAGTACTGTCTTCAGACAACGACAAAGCAGATTGGAGTCGTAGGAGGGCAGAAAATAGATATATATTTGATTTGCACGAATAAAGTTTGATGTAGCGGACGGCAATCCCGAGGAAGCAATGAAATCATTTGATGTCTCGATGATCGATCTCGTGTCAGCTCAGATCTCTCATAGTGCAGCGCGCTCTGAAATACAACAATTTGATTGGACAACAAACAAAGATGTTGTCAGATATCATCTCGAATTCCAATTTAACTGATATACTACACTTCCGAGTCTCCATCATATCAGTATATCTTGTCAGAATCAATTGTGCACTCAACAAACGTGTGCTATATCACCAGCTAACAGATCAGTTATTTTGCTTTTGTTTGTAATATCCTACATTAATTTTGCACAGGACTTACAACTAAATCTTATTTTTAACCGTATATTCGGTTTTACAAAATATGAATCCTTCAAGTTCAAAGTTATATTCCACATTACCAATTGGTCAGATACTTTAGCAATTCCAACTGATACAGAAATAATAATCATAATCCCTTAAAAAGCAAAAAACTTTCCAACTGATACACCAGCTTTGTCGCAACAAGGTAAAGATAGTATTACTCTAAACATGCATGAATTAGTAGAAAGCTAGTCAGTATCTAATGCAAATTATTCGATTTGATTGGCCATCTTACTCATGGTCTATCGCGCAATAGAACCCCTCCGTGATACATTCCTTTATGACATCCAAGATGGAATCGGTGTTTTCCGCTGAAGCGATGTTTGCGAGTCTCTTTTCTAAAGCTGTTCCAAAAAAACAAAAGCGTCGCAAAATTTAGTGTGAACAATTTACGGAAAACAACACAAACTGAAATTCGGCAGACTTTACACAAGTTTCAATTTTAAAATCACATAGAATGGTTTGTATGATGTCTTGAGATTCCTACTAAAACAAGTAAAAACACCTTCAATTTCTATCGGCAGTTGATAGTTCGTTCGGCCTCGGGTTCATCAGCTATTAGCCGATAGAAATTGCGAGTTCATATTCTTATTGTTAAGTAGACCTATGAGGTCTCCAAATAATTTTAGAAGGTCTATTAGCAAACATTACCTCCGAAAATGTGTAAACCTTCTGTTTCGAATATAAAACAATGATTCAGTTTATCAGCTTCATCTGTTCATAGCCAGCCATCGTATTCAGCCTGTGTGCCGCATCCCCAAACCTGCCTTACCGAATGAGCCGGAAAGAGCGTGTGAAAGAACCCCGAAGGAAAGACGTATCAACTATGATGTGCTCGTCGATAAAACTGTTGTGCTTTCTTATAAGTTATCTATTTACTTGGGCATTGAGTCTCTGAGAATTACATACCGAAATAGCAGACACACAAAATAATCAATAACTAAGACTTTAACCGGGAACTATACACTGAATTGACAACGATTTTTGTTGCGATTTCTTATACAGTTATGTAGAGACACAAAATACTCAATAAGTGTAGAATTCAAGCAAGAATTGTATAAACACTAAAAACGGTTTCTTTCGATTTCTTACAGACAGTCATGTCCGGATTGGCGGGCAACAACAGCACGATGGCAAACATAAGTAGCACAGATGGCTCAAATGGCGATGTGGAACTGGTCTCTAGTAGTGGAAACATCGTCGCGGTTTGCTTTGTGGCTCTGCTGATAGTACTAACACTTCTTGGAAACATAGTCGTGTGCACCTGCTTCTACTGTTTCCATGAGCTGCGAACCATATGCAATTACTTCATTATCAGTCTGAGTTTTGCTGATATCCTAGTGGCATTGTTGGCAATGCCGTTATGGCTTCTTCTCCAACTTTATTACCCGTCATACTGGGGACCGTTCAAAATCAAAGCGATCCCATTATTTTGGAAATGGGTGGATGTGTTCGTGTGCGTGTCTTCCATCATGAATCTTGTAGCGGTCAGTTTTGATCGCCAACTTGCGATCACGCAACCATTTACTTACAATGAAACTCTCACGTCATTCCGGGCGTTGTTGATGATTGCTGGAGTGTGGTTTTACGCTTTCACTGTGGCAATGTTGGATCCAGAGTATTCAGATATAAAGACTTCTGCTAAGTGGTACCCTCATTTTCTCCTCGGCGGCGGTTTCTTGCTGCCCCTGTTTATCATGATAATAATGTACATACGCATATTTTATGTTGCGCGGAGACAAGCCCGTCGCATTGGTCGGAACTTAGCATCGGATATCAAAGCAGCCAAAACAATAGCCATCGTTGTTGGTGCGTTTATTTTATGTTGGGGCCCATTTATTGGGCTCGTGGAAGGATTTGCTTTGGATCCGAACTTTACAAAGCCACAAGTATCTCAAGCCATGAAATGGCTAGCTTACTTGAACTCTTGCTTAAACCCCTTCATTTACACGTGTTTGAACCGCGCCTACAGGCGTGCTGTGTATCGGTTGCTAACTCAGCGCATCATTAGAGACAGGCTTAATCGACGATGCTCCTCACATGCGCACGCCTCACCCAGGAGCTCTTTTAAAAAAACACGTGACCGGAAATCCGATTCTCTTTGCGGTAGTTCATCCTCAAGTCATGAAAACGGTCATATTCTAAAAGTTAGGCCAAGCCTTGTTACAACTTGTCTAATGGGGTCTAATGTGTGACTGTCTGTGATGGAATGTGTTAGGTTCACATTGTGTGACATAAAGTTACGATAAAAATGTTATGGCGTGTTTCAACATACAACTTGTATCTTAGATCCTTGTGTGTGAAACTGCCTATTGCTGGCTTTATTGTGTAAACATATGTCACGGACTTAATTGTCCAAAAAATGAGTTTGACTCATTGCGACACATAGCAAATGTGGCACTAGCCTTTGCTGATGCCGTGACATATTAGCTGTACAATCTATACATAATTACAATATTACATAATTTGGATTGCCATGCATGTTGGGTTATTGCGTGATATTAATTATGATAAATGCGGCAACCGCCTTTGTTGATCACGTGTTCTTGACATACCATATAACTTTGGATGTGGCATGCATGTTGGGTTATTTACCATCTTATAGATTTGTTTGACAAACAGCTTGACCACACCATACCAATTCCATGTGGTGCAACATAAAGCCATGAAAATACCTTTGATTGTGACAAGTGTGGCTACCAAGCACAAAGTATTTATTTCGAGAGATTTCACTTGTGAACGTGTAACGTACGTGTTGTGATTGGTCGTATTACTGTATTCTACAGCTGGTCACATATTCAAACAAATTGCTAAAATGTCTTAAGGCTGTGGAGTAACATAATATTGGTTTAGATAAAGAATTACTAAAGCTTTTGTCAATACAATTCAGCAGTGCCTTGTTGTTGTGCAGAATATTGGAGATTTTAAGAGACATTAAGTAATGCAGTTGTTGTACTATTAAAGTTCCTTAACTGACTACTAGATATAAGTATTATAACCTGCACAATCATTAGCCTACCATGACAGAATGAGCTCTGCATACATCTGAGTATCTCATCTGAGTAGCACCTAGGTAACCTTTAATCTCTTTCACCTAGATATCATTGACACCTAACTGCCCCAAACACCTAGTTTATCCTAACTCTTAGCTAACGCTGTCATTTAGTTAACCCTGGCACCTAGTTAACCATTGCACTTAGGTAACCCTGGTTTTTAACCCTGGCACCACGTTAATCCTAGTACCTACTTAACCCTGTAACCTAGTTGACCCTAAAACCTAGTTAAGCCTGATAACTACATAAGCCTCGTACCTTGTTAATCCTGGCACCTAGTTAACCCTGGTACCTACTTAAGCATTGTACCTACTTAACCCTAGTACCTAGATAACCTACCTAGTTAAATCTGGTACCTAGTCAACCCTGTATGCCACCTAGATCACCACAGGTGTCTCATTATGAACAGGAACGTACATGACATCAACACTACACTTGACGCCTGGAACATGGCTTTTCTAAGACACAAAAATCATTTATGAGGCAGTTATGTAAATTTGAAGGTATTTCATTTTACTGTTTAGCTATAACTTGAAACATCCCGTGCGTCTATACATTGGGGTTTGGTTTTCACAACGAAGAGAAGCAACGGAAGCAGAAACGGAGTTGAAGAAAAAGTAAATCTTCCGTCTCCGTTTACGCTTACATCAACCTGTTTTCATGGTGACATAAGACTCTTCCGCTTTCGTTTGTGCTTCTTTCGTTTACGTCCCTCGTGAAAACCAGGCTTTACGCATACGTCTCCGTCGTTTAGGTCAACAACCCACTAAGAATGAATGTATACTATCAGTACTATAAAAATACAAACCTGCAGAGAAAGAAAATTAATGGCCAACTAAAAGACCTTGCTGCACTGATTTGTCGTGTGAATTTCAGAGCGCCTAAAAACCGTCGCATAAACGAGAACCGAGCAAAAAATTTACGTTATTTTGTCGATGGAAGCCGTTATCTTGAATTTTGACGTCACTGCTCTCGGGACGGGATCTTGTGTGTGTTGCACACTCGTCCTTTGAGGAGGAACGATCTTCATCTGTCGAGTATGTCGGCTTGAAACTGAAAGGGGTAACATCCTAGCGAAAGAAAAACGTTTCCCAGTGCGCCATTTTGGTTTGATTTCAAGTCAACTTGCCCAAGCCGGGCTGCAAAGACCGCATCAATACACGCGGGAAATCCTGTCCTGAGCGCTGTGACGTCAAAATTCAAAATGGCGGCATCCATCGACAAAATACTGTCAAGACACCGAAAAGATGTTACTTCGTTCTCGTTTATACAACGGTTTTCACCCCTGAAATTTCACATTACAAATCAATGAAGCAAGGTCTTTTATTTGGCCAGTAAAGTATTTTCACGCAGGTTACCTTTTAAGTTAAAAGCTTTGCCGTGGAACTTGGACATTCATAACTAGAACAGAGTCTCATGCATACCAACTGGCGATTGACCGTGTAGTTCTTTGCTCTGACCACACAGCTTATTAACACATTTATATTGTAATAAATCAACATACCACTATCTCTTTGGTAGCCTAATTCCCCTTTTACTTTTCCCAAAATAACGCCATTCGTCTCGTCTGAAACAGCCGTTATTTGCATTATTTCGGGACTCTAGTCCTAGGCCCACTCGGCAAAATGGAATCACGTGCCCCATGTCAGAAATTTCGTGTTTTCACAAATACAATATAAATAAACAGATATCCGAGGATGCTATCATTACAAATCAGATATTTAATTGCTTCTGTGCTAACACATGAGTTACAACAGACCAAATTCCAAATATTATTCAAAATGTGATCCCGTCAAAATGTTTACTTAACCTATAAAGTTCTTTGGTAGTCGAGCTTCAGAATATCCTTCACTTTTAGAGCTTATGAATCTTACTACGTTCGGCGCTTGGTTTCACACTAGTGGCTTTACGTTGCGATTGAAGGATATTTCTCCCTAGAAGAAACTTTACAGCGATTTTGTTCCATAAAAGCTGAAGATCACTCCAGTTAACACAGGTAGGTAGATTCTTGTCTTCTTCTACTCTTTATTGCAACGACTCTTGCATCATTTTCATTGGTTTTGTTGTATGAGTCTGCCACAGAATACTTTTCTTAATTAGCTGATAAATTCCTCCTAAATATATATTCCCCAAACGTTTGTGATAGAATTGCAGTACTTGAGTACATTATTGGCAGAATCATTGATGAAATACAGGAATATTGATGTATATATATATAATGATACACCAAACAGTTTTCCCAAACGCGGTTTGATCAGATTTAGCCTCTATCAATTTCGTTTACATAGCTTTTTGTTACACTGTTGTTGACCATATGTAGTTGACGAGCATCGTTATAAAAGAATAACATTAGCGCATTTTCGGATGAACTCATCCAATACTGATTAAAAATTGTATCAATAAACATATGAAGCGCTTCATTTCATTGTGTTTCTATGTGTTTCAATTCTGTTTTCAAAAGTAAATCAGTAATTGTATATCAGTAATATTTTTATATAAAATTATGTACAATGTATATACTGAAGATTTTTACCGTG
>JANSTR010033675.1:0-13446 GCA_025434805.1 Antipathozoanthus remengesaui | reverse complement strand
GGTTCTGCAACAAAATCTGCGCTATGCAATGCATGTTTATAAAGAAACCGCTTTAATGGCTCCCCATCGAGCGAATCGTGTTACGTAAAGTTGCATGGAAATTAAACAGGATTCTGTCCAGATATTTTCAAAATAAAATGTCCACAACAAGTACGTCACAAATTTTTATTTCTGTATTAATTTAGGCAAAAACTAGTCGCAAAGTGGCAACTGTTAAAGAAAGTTTAGTCGCAAAAGGAAAAGATTTAGTGGCCCTGAGTCATAAATTGAAAAACAAAAAATTAACTTCATAGAGATAAGAATTGCATTCTTTTCACCTTTTTCTGTATCTCTTCAATTTATTGTATGGTAAGGAAATTTTTTATCTCGGTATATGTCCTTAAATGCAACTATGGTAACCTAAAATGGTTGACATACTATTATTATGAAGAAAAAGCATTTCTTTCTCAAAGCTACTACAGTGCAAGCTTTCCTCCTGCCCATTTACGACAAATGCTGAGAAATTCTACAAACTCTGGATAAGGAAACAAGTCAAGTTCTCAGCAGTTAGAGCACACAGGGAAGGGAAGGTAGAGTGGAAGTTTTTAATTGACAAGTACCATCAAGTTGTAGGTGAATGACCCATCAATATAGTCAGTTACAAGTATCACATCACACAATGACAATGAATGTTTCTTGACACTTTATTGTTTAGTTCTATTTACAGATCAAAATAATTTTTGGCCTTAAACTGGTGATTGTTGTAACCATAGTGATGAACATTTTTTAGCATGTGCTGCTCTGATCCCCATTAAATAAAGTGTGGGACATATCTGGTATGCACATGTGTTGTGTATACGTCAAAGCTTGTTTAACATCAATTCTTTACTGAACTTCAATAATATTAACTATCTAGATAACTTGCAACTACAGCATTTACATGCACATACACAAATCAAAAATTTGAAGATATGAAAAACTACTGTGGAAATAATTATGTACATACTGTTTTCATTCCTGTGCTTGACGATGCTTCAGATTTGTCCCTACAACCAGTAAAGGTGAACATAAATCAACAAATACACAGTCTAACAACATTGGCTTTCCTCCCAAGGATACTGGATGATACTATAGTCGAGTAGTATTGTGATCCTATAATCCACACTGGAATACCTTGACAACAGCTCAGAGTTTGACACTCATTCTTACCCTCTCACTAGTAAATTTAATTTACGTAAAATTAGTCAAACAAGCACAGACCTGGTTCTCTTGGTTTGAAGCTTCCCTGGATCTGTCTACTATGTTTCTATAATGTATAATAAAATCAACCTGGGGTTGAAACATTTTTTTTCCATGCCACAAGGTAGGAAGAAAACTGATGTTAGCCCTTTGTCAAGAGATACCCTGACAATCAATGGGCTAACGCTAGAAACTTCAGCTATCTTTCTGCCTTATAGTGTGGAACCTTGTTTTGTCAACCCTTGGTTGATTTTATTATATGTTTTACCTACTCACATATGCAGTCAATATAAGTTTTTTTTTAAAACCATTTATTGAGATTTATTTCTATATCGATTGTTTGCAATGTTTTTTGAGATACAAACAAATTTCAATCATAAAAACTTTAAATTTAGTGAATATCTTACACATTCACATAAGTAATTATGTTTTTGCAGTACCCCCTTCTGCAGGACTTCTCTCAGGAAGGAAGACGGTGCATTTTCATTTACAAACTAGCAGTGTGCAACTGAAAGACTTTGAACACTCACAAAATATGAGAACCTATCAGTTTCTTCCTCCAGTCCTCTTAATTCCCATCATGACAAACAGAAATGAATAAACTTGAGTAGGCGTCCAACTTACGTTGCAATCTGAGCCTTGCTTCTTGTTCCCAGAGGAATCCTTCTTATGACCACTGACGAATTCTTAGGAATGAGTGTTGGTTCGTCTTTGTACACTACAATCGAGTCAAAAGGAAACCAAATATTAGACTTGGTCACATTGCCCATTGGTTCATTTAGTTCTAGTTCGACTATGTATTCTGAGAATGAAGTTTAAATTAAAATGTAATAAGGAACATTCTCGCCATTTATTCAGATAATTAATACTAACCTTCTTTCGTTTGGGCATTCGTTACTTCCAAGTCGAAGTCGGCGTTCTTGCCAAATTTCTTTTGTGCCATAATGGAGGTTTTAAGTTCGCCAAGTGAAATTGCAAGGCCGTCAAAAGTAATTGTGTCATATTCTAGACTACTCCTGAATTTGTAATGTACACAAGACATTTTTAAAATATTTGGTTGGTACGAATTATAGAAGTTTGTAGAAAACGGAGTTGGCAATGAAGGATCACCTCGTGACGACGGCAACTTTTAACATGGCGGCATGTGAAGAAATACAACGAATGGAAAACTATGAAAAAATGCGGAAATCTACCTAACTTACGCTGGACGACATAGAAAAACGAAAACAAAACGAAAATTTAGAGTTTACAAAACAAACTGGTATAAAAGTTACCAAAAAGCTCAACAACGAAGTCAATGAAAAACCGAACAACTCATGGCGAGATTCGAAATGACTCAGCACTCAAAGCCTGATGGGATATCATAGCAAGTCATGCCCAGGGGGGAAGGTGTGCGGAATATATTGTGCAACACAATTTGGGCCATGAAATTTTCTCTATTAAAAATAAATGTATGTCCTTTTTAAATTATCACTTATTTTGCGCTACTTTAATTTCGTAAATTGCTTATCAAGGCCTGTATGCATACTTTAAAACTGAATAGCTTTTAAAACATATTTTAAAATACACACACCAGGAGTTCTGAATACCGTCCCCCTCCCCAAGGCTATAAAACCGACCGCCCGTCTTGGGGTAGCATTGAGGAGTGTTGATGTGTGAGGAGGGCAAGTTCAGGTTCAAGTTGTTTTCAATGAAATGATATCGTTATCTCTCAGGAGACTTGTTAATGTATTCCCTTCAAAGAACCGTTGTCTTCTGGGACGTACGATTGTATCAAAAGCCCATCACAACCGAGGAAAAGTGAGCAGTCCGGCTTATCAATCTCCACTGGGGCTCTTGCAAGTCTCGTTTACCGTGGTACCTGGTGTTTATTTCGGCGGGAAGATAGGAAAATATCTGGCTGAATTTCTAGAGGAATGGAATATATTTTGTTATGAAGAAGAAGATGACGATGACTAGATTCTTATTTTGTGGAAGTGCATATATAAGTAACATATTTGGAAAGGTAAGGAAAAGACGAAATTCTGTCTGAAAATGAAACTGCGTCAAACGCGGGGTCAAACGTTACTTCCTTCAATCCTTGGCTTTCATCGCTCTTAACTAATGGCTAATATCTAAAGTTGTTTCAGCGCTTAGCAGCTGTACAATAGTAATAGACCGCCGGCCACATCTGCTTCAAATTGTACTGTCATGAAATGAACTTCACTCGGCTGTTCGAGTGATATACGTCATATACTACCGTGACTGTCTCGACACTGAACAGCCCTCGGTAATATCTGCTGATATTCTAATTCTGGGCTGATTGTATAGTGTACTGACTACTGGGAAGTCATGATAAGAAGTGAACAGAAATCTGTTCTGGTTTGTGCATTTTTCGAAAATTTGTGGTTGTCAGTAAATGTATCTCTATTCAGTTTCGTGACCTACTACACACAAATGAATGTATTAAATTTATTTTTAATTGACAATTAATCAAAACTATTAATAGTTGATTCATCAAAAAATTGATTTGCAATATTTTAATTATTGGGAATGAGAATTAGCATAAAACAAAACATTAGGATTGAGGCTTGCATAACGCTGGATACTTATGTGAAACTAGACTAATTCTTGTAAGACAGAGTCATATCAATTCATCTTTATATTACAATTTATGAGAAAACAAAAAAAAATGCATAAAAAATTATCTACTATTTAATATCAAGCTGATAAATTTCTTATTTTTAAAGCCAAGTTTCCACAACTTTGATCAGAACTGGTCAAGAACAGTCAGCAACATTTTGGTGAGGTAGACCATGTGGTTACTAGGCTGGCCTGTTTAGGCAACATTATGCCTATTTCTCATAGAAAAATATTGAGTGACTTGTTTTGTTTATAAATAAGAGAAGGCAGGCTGGACCAGTCGCAACGATTTACCTTGACAACTGCCAGGATCCCAGCGAACTGGGCCAGACAATATGAGAGTTTTGAATATTTAGACAGGTGTGTCCAATTATGGGATGGATCCAGGATCACATGAAGACAGGTTCGAAGGGGGTTCTATTGTCACTGCACAAAATTTTCAAATTATTCCAGTTTTGAACAATTTAGAGTCAACACATTCAAGTGAAGGGGGTTAGGTCGAATCTCCTGAACCACCCCTATATTTGCCCCAGCAATTCAGCTGTGGGTTGTTCAAGTGGAGGCTAGTATAAGCTGCATGCTCAGATGTTGGCACAGTTAGGGATTTTGCCCAGGATAACTCGTTAACTCTCTTTGGGTTGTATTCCTGTACCTTCCACACTGTTCTGTAATCTTATTAGACTTTATTATCTTATAAAATGTGGAAATAAACAAACTGTTAAGTAAACCAGAGTACCTAGCTGGAGAATGTCCCTTAACATCAAAGAGAGACTGCAAACTGAGCTAACTTCCTAGACTAGGAATTGAGCTCAGGATGCATTGGTGGGAGGCAAGTGTTCTTGCCACTGCGTCACTCCCAACGACTTTTTAATATAATCTTAGTGGCGACAGTCTGCAACATCAAGTTTGCAGATTATTGTTGATTGTGACAATGTCTGACCAGCCCATTCCTCATATGGAAACCAGGCTTTATTTGTGACCACACGTTTTGACAGGTGAATTGTTATTGCCATGGTAATCATTTCCTTAGTCCTGATTGGTTTATGAGCCAAAAAAGTCAAATTGTAATTGGTTCATTTGGGTGTACAATAGCAAGCTTGTAATCAGATATTATCTGATCCTGATGATCAGCTGTTTCATGTGTATGGAATACCCCTCATGCTAGTCTCCTTCGCAGCCATTCTTAGTCTAGCTCCTTAGTCAAACTGGCTGGCAGGAGAATAGGAACTAGACTAAGAACAACTGCAAAGGAGACTACTCTCATGAATGCATTGATTATATCCTGGAAAACTTGGCAGCAAGAAAAAGGGCTCAAAATGCCCACCATTCATAATTTTACTCTTCAGTTTTGAAACCAAGGATGAATTGCATCATCTTTGAATGTATAAATTTATCAGCTTTCTATAGTGATACCTACCATACATGATTGTTTATGTCGTCAAAGAAACGAGCAAACACTGAAGCTTGTGATGCCTTGTTGGATGGTCCCTTAGATCGACCAGGCAGGACAGCAGACACTAATTGGTTGACTCCTAATACTGGCATAAAATTATAACACTAAAAAGAGTCTTTATAGAAGATACTAGAAAAAAACAGTGTCCTTCTATTTTCAACCATATTATTCTTGGAAAGCAATTTATTTATAAATCCAAATTACAAGAAACAATTCCAATATACGTCTTCAAACTAGAAATTGATTATGCATACCAAATTGAGAAATACATTCCAATAAAAAACAGCTGTGAAGAAAAATTTCAACTAAAATGGTCCATGATAAGTAATCCTTAGACCTCGAACACATACCACTTATAATTATATTTATGTAAAACATTTGACACTGTAGTTTGGTGATAGTTAGTAATATATATTTGTAACTATCTGTGTATAAAGGCAATAAAACAAACTACTTGTCTGTATAACGAACCCAGTATAGTTTAGGTCAATTTACAGACTAATTACTACCAGTAGTTAACAACAGAAAGAATAATAGACCAATCAGATTAATTGTGGAAATTGTATGTTATGTTAAATTTTAGTTAATTATTTTCAATTCTCTTTTTTCTAGATGAGCTAATACATGTATGTGATGTTTCGGGTGCTCCACTCATTGGCAGAAATTCTCAGAATTATGATGGCAGTGCATACACTTAGAAAGAAGGATGATCTGTGACCAAGTGATCCGGATATTATGAAAATTGAAATATTACATAATGCTATTTTTTGATGAAGAATTTATTCTTATTCAAGATGAACATGTTGGTGACATACATTTTAGTCTTTAGGAATAGAGAAAATTGAATTCTGAAAGTTTTCATGACTGACCAGCCAGCTGCTGTTGTCAGTAATTATGTTTTTCTATAAATGAATAAAATTGAAGATATTTTTGTAATATTACTTGTCTTGATATTGTATGTATTATATTGAAATACTAGATAGATTCACTGTTGTTTTGCACTGTTACAATGGAACTAATAAATTGCTCAGGAGTAGTTTAACCCTTTCCCTCTTGACTTTTCTATTTAGTAAATTTATCAAACTTTATGAAAATTGTCAACTTTTGAACTTCATGAAACAATGAACATTTTGAGAATCTACTCTTCGAAACAAACAAAATGAATGGTCACTTTATAGAGTTTCGTCAACTGGTTCAAAAGTTAGGCCATTCTTGGTTTATTTGAAATCAGGGTTTAGTAGGGAAAGGGTTAAATGATCACAAAATTACAATTGTTTTCATTATAAATATTCCCCGGTAATAGTACTGGCAATACACTTGTAAGTATTGTTATTGATCATCAAATTTACACCAAGATCGCGTGTAAATGTACATAGCTACCGCGATTCTTGATGCATTACATTTTGTTGAAGCGCTCGAAACCGATGGTTAGTTTTATTCTACCGCATCGTTTTCCTCCTGCATTCGTACAGAAATCGAAATGTTTACGAGTGGTGGAGACATTACATTAATTTTCTCAGAATGACACAACCCGTACAGTTTACATGTACTTCACAGTAAATCACGCTATCATACAAAATAAGTAAACACATGCATTTCTATAAAACGAAGCCATTACCATTACTACATTCGTTGTAAATTATTGTATTTGAAGCACACTTTCCAAATGACAATGCAACAGGTTGTTTCCACATCAAAGCAATCTGATGGTATTGTTGTATTTTTTCACTACAAAACTGATTAGTGAAAAAGATTAATTCTATTTGTGTTCTCATTACAATTTTGTGGTTATCAGTGTGCATCGTTCAGAAAGAAGGGGTGCAACCCCAATTTGATAGAGAATTTCCTTGAATGTGCAATTAATTGTTTTAATAGCTCTTTATTTCTTCTTAGGTGGCTCGAAACCTTTAAATCTGGAAAGTGTAACTAGGCTTTCAATATTCTCTAAGAACTACAAAGATGGTTCTAAATACAGAATTCAAAATGATGCCGTGCTGTTGTTTCAGAACCCTGATCTTCTTGCCTGGAGGTGGAAATAGTGATGGATGTCTCAATTATTCCATCTGTTTAACCATGTGCATTTAATATGTGTGTGGGTGGAAAATAAATTGTGAGACACAACTTCAGTTTGGAAAATTATTTCTTGAAACCGAATTATACCTAACTTTAGAGGGAAAATCGGTTAGTTTAATGAACATCTTTTATTATATACCCAGTCATTTACCTCCAATGGTTTATCGCGCACTGCTTCTGTTCCTGTGATATGGTTAATGGTGCACCTTTTGTAACTACTTGATCATATACAAACTTTATTTTAAATTTGTTTAAGAGAATATTCACTATTCGAACAATTAAAACTTGGAACAATGTTCACAAAAGATACGATGGTCTAGAGTATTTGATATATTTATTCGAGGCAGAGTTAAACCAGTTTGCACATGAACTTTGCAGAGCTCAAACAAACCGTTGTAATATTAGTTAAAGAAAAGAACAACAACAAAAGAATTGAATTATGTTAAATAAATGGGACTTTAAAACAGTTTGTACATGTTGAAGTAAATAAAGAAAGTCAATATAGAAACAAACTCGATACAATTTTTTGGTTAACTGATGCCCCACATGTAAAATGAAAAGTCGTCGAATACAAAACAAGGTAACAGATTCATTTCTAAATTTACTATAGGATAGAAGAAAGTACGTGTCAAAATCTTGTCTTTACTAATACAGGTTTACAATTTTACAAATTCATTTAACCATTCGTGACTTGGATACAACAAGTTTCCAAAAATGATACCTATTTGAAGATAAGCATCGCATTAGACATCACAATAACGACAAAAATCAGGATAAAACGGAAGTTGTGCATTAAGCTACTCAACGTCTGACAACTGAAAAAACGATTTCAGGGCGAAACGCTTCTAGACACATTATCTACATTATCAGGAAATTTTCCGTTAATTTGGAACTCAATAGATACAAGAATAAAATTCCAGCACTGTTAGCAAAGGAAGTTTTAAGAAACCATGGATAAACATATTATCAAAAACCGCAAACAGATGTCCAGATCCAAGCTCGAGATGGCCATGTCAAGCGTGGGTTAAGCGTTTCAGAAATTTGTGCTGCGTATCTGCTCATATGATGAATTCTAATATCCCCACTCTAAAACACATTTACATTGAATTCTTGCTAGTTTGTTTAGTTTAAATTAAAGTAAATTGCTAACCTAAAAATATTTTAGAAATTCGGTTTCAAAGCCAAACATGTCAGTATTTTGGGCATGTACGCCTTGATTTAATGACAACCGCAATCTGCTTTTTCAAGTCGATGCTATATAAGGCTTCGTCAAGACCAAAAAAACAGCTTTTACATCCATATTTCTTTGAAAACGATTATTATATAGTTTTTGTCAATATATTTATTTAGTTAATACATTTATTTTTTACCGGCAAACGTATATCTAGCGTGAACGGATCAATGACAAGAAAATCTACAGTTAAAATAATAGTGTGTTAATGCATCTTCATTAACTTCGCAAATCTATGTACCCTATCAAAAACATTAAAATTACTTTACCACTTTTGCAGTACTCTTACAATTTCAATTCATTTTTTATTTGCAACAATTATTTTTATAGTAAGGTGTATTTTGTAAGTTAACTCTATATGATTATAAAATCGTCTTTAAAATCACCGTATGTATCCATCAATATGCAGTAACTGAGTAAGGTAAGCTTGAACCACGGATCTTTGTTTTAGAAACCGAACTGACAATACTTCAATATTTGCTCTAATGAATGTTTCTGTAGTGCTATATTGTACTTAGATCGACCATGTTCAAACACGTAAATAAGACAGAGGGATCAGAGGCACTACGACCTGACGACAAGAGTCAGATACATGCATGCATAGTAATGAAGACTTAATACTCTGAAAACTTACATACTTTCCTTCAAATTCACCCACACGTCACTCACAGTTTCAATTCAAGCAGCGGCACTGTAACATACGTTTGCTCACATTTTTTACATTTGGCGCTTATAAAAAATAGAGGTAAAACTAATAGAGATAAAAAAAACGTAACGACTGCAGCTTTGAAACCTCTGCTGTTTATCAACCTTGTAACTGACAACACAGTTCTTCATTTTCAAATGTATTGCCTTTAATAGTGACAACGTTCAGTGAGAGACAAACTGACTCGTAATCAAACTATTTACAAAAAGTTATTAAAATACAATTATTCCCACTCAAAGCAAATACAGTTTGGAAAATATTTTAAATAAGCTCACATGGAGAATGAAGAAGAAAACCTTGACATGAATTGTTCGATCAAGAAAGTAAATAGGTGTTTTGAGTTGCCACTGCACTGTCAATGAGAGGAAACAAATCTCAAAAAACAATAAAATGAATTGTCGCATCTCCTATTTTATATTGAAAAGAAACGGCATTGTTATCTGTATGAGATTCACAGCTGGCTAAAAAGACAACCTTAAGAAAATGCAATTAGAAGTAAGATGAACTCCAGCATTAACACCTCTTGATTTTTGTTGTGTATAGAGCTCCGTCATTAAAATTTCCATCATCCGGCATTTTTAGAAATGATTCTATATTTGTTCACTCTCTTCCGATGCTTCCCAAACCGTGGTATGCAGATGAAAGCATAGTTTGGTTTTCAAACTAAATCCCTGCAAACATCAGGTTTCCTGGCTTTCTCACCACATGGGGAAAAGTAACACTTGCAACTGTGTTCAAATTTCCGACGCCTGCCCACGATGGCGACACAATGTATGGCTTGCCAATTAATGTTACACTGATTGTTGGACCATCGTTCGTGGTTTCTTCGCGCTCACGAGCTCCAATGCCCAAACGTGTTGCGGCCAACCAGTCCTTGTACTTCTCCTTCGGTACCTCCGAGAATCTTCCACAAGCTATACAAAGGCGTCTCAGTTAGCACATAAGGATTAGAAAGAGATCAATGACCAAAACAAATACAAAAATTGGAGACACAATTTAAAGGATATTAGCTTGACATCCTTTGAACCGTCAAGCCACAACGATACATCTGATAGAAATTAAAATCCCATTACGTGGGAAAGTAAGGAACCTTTAAGGAGGAGCAAATTTGACATGAGCTAAAGTAATGTAGTGGTATTTATCTAATGTTTACTTACACTTAAGTGAAAGTCCTCCCATTACTATGGTCCTAGAATACAACCCGTGTGCTAAACCCAGCGTGAACCATTTGCAAGATCAAAGTTTAACTGTAAAAATTACAGAAAGCATAGCGTTTAATTTGTCGCTCGCTGAGACAACCACGGGTTTCTCGTCGACCCCAATAAAATGGCAGAAAGCATGCAAACGAACGTGGAAATGTGGAGAGAACCGATAGTGTGTTTTAACTTTGCCTCAGGTGTAGTGAGGTCCGCATACATACTTACAGCGTCAAATCCGAAACCATTTTGCTGCGAATTGTTGTTTGCTTCAGACTCAACTTCGGTCTCTGAAGAAGAAGAACTTTTCCTTTCTAGCTTCGACTCAGCTTGGCCTTCCTCAGAATTCAATATTTTCTCGAGGTGACGAATGTAGCTCATGGCAAGCTTCAAGGTCTTTATCTTAGACAGTTTGGTGTCTGCTGGAACATTTGGGATATGGTTTCTCAAGTCTCCAAAAGCTGCGTTTATATTTTGAGTCCTCCTCCTCTCCTTCTTGCTTGTCGTACCTCTCGGCTTTGATTTGCGCTTTCTGTTTTCTGTTGTTCCAGACTCGACTGCCTCGTCTTTCTCCTCTTGCACTTCTTCATCGCCAGCGCCATTACTGTCAACTGTCTGTGTCTCTTGCTCGGAGTTCTTCCCTTCCGCAGCCATGTCGGGCAAATTTCACAATTGTTTAAAAAATTACAACCCAGCGTAGCACGTCAATGTATAATTCACGGTATACTTATGCGAATCCAAGGGAATCAACGATACCCCTATTAGTCATTAGTGTTTGGGTAAACGATAACTGAATCACAGAGGTTTTGTGCTGACGGAGTTCGATCCCAATTGTTCTACCTGACGACCCGTGCTCCACTTGTTTTTGCTCCCAGTCGATGATCGCTCGTTTGCTTGCTGACGCGCATGCTTGCAAATCCGTAAGTGACAGAGAGTTGATCAATTTCCGTTTTGCTTATCTATCTTGACCTCTGTACATCTGTTAATTTCACCTAATCAGTTTATAAACTCGTTAGGACTTTCTGCACAAACGGTCAGTTTTTCTGCTATGGACATCTGTTTCTGATTTGCACAGAAGCATTTTTACGAGATAGAAAAAAAGGTTCTCAGGCACAGCTATGCGTGCTTGGTAAAGGGAACATGGTGAAGGCTCAATTTTCAATGATATGTAAAGCTGAATTCCAGAGTGATGATCAATTTCCACATTTTGACACTGATAGACTTGGGCTGGAAAGGCTTGGCATTCATCACTATTAATGTTACAGCCTGCATTGTCTTGGACAAACAGTGCGTCAGTTCAGAGACCAAGATTAAATATAAAGCGATTGGTTCTTGAAATTCGAAAAGGTGTACGCGTGTAAGCTAGTACGAATCTACTTTATGCTCCTAATGGAATGTTATGCAATGTTGGAAGAATGTGTTTGTTTATTGTTTTTATACGACGTTTTTGCTAATGATAATATGAAAAGTTTGGTGGAAGTTTATGTTTGTTTTTTTAAGTATCAAAACAAACACTCAACTACTTAGGTAAAATATAGTCGACTTTGAGTTGATAATAGAGAACGTTTGGCTTCAGATTTGACTGCGAGTATGACTTTTTTAAAACTTCACTAAAGGCTCAAAACTCAAATATTGTCGCCGCCCTCTTGTTTATTGCAAAAATTATTAAAAATCTGGTAGTTTATTATCGTTAGGATTTCAAAAGCTGAGTAATTGTGCTTGTGGAAGTTGTAGTCGTGGTCAATAGTAAAGGTTTCTCTCAGACTCCTGGTGTAATCGCACCGCAAATATGTGTTATTGCGTGTTTCTAAACTCGATACTGGATATATTTAAAGGCGAACCAAAGTGCAAGAATAACGTGGGAATGTAACCAAAGGCTATTTGTTTTTACCTTTTGAGAGCTTGTTTTCAAATATTTGTCATTATTTTTTAAAGTTGTCTTCCAGACTGATGTTTACGTAATACCTGTGTCTACTCAGTACTCTTCAGTTTGGAACTGTGGCTTCTAAAAAGAATTATAATTAGTGAAAACAAAAATAAAAAGAAGATACCAGTAGTGCTGCTCCGTAAAATGATTTTTTGAAAATTTACGAAGGTTTCAAACTGCCACTATTCAGTATAAAATGGCATGGACGCAACGTTTAAATAAAGTCAGAAAAGTAACCAATTTCCAACTGATATAGCAGGACTGTTCTGCCATTTTCAAAATCATCAAAGAGACAATTATCTCTTAATATGCTATCGAATCAGCCAACACATTTTGCACATTTTGCCATTTTGTGCAAAACTACCTCATCCCAAACTAGCATAGAATCAAATATTAATACAACGCTGGCTAAATATAAACAAAATTTAGATTCATTTTTTTCTATTACCGGTTTAATTTAATTAGTGCCACTTAATTAAAAACATGCGGAGGTTGACGGATCAAACCCACTAATGGAAACATCACTCCGCGGGAAACACGCTGTGTCTTCACCATTAAATACTCCAGAGCATATTTTCTGTCAGTTTTTATTTCATCGTAGTTTTAACTACGATATACGATTGCCAGCTGTTGCCCCAGGCGTTTATTTTAATAAGCAGTTCGTTTAAACGGTGATTTCTCAGTGATTTCTGGATTAAAAAGATTTAATCATTTAATCACGTTGTTTGGGCGATATGCTAAATTAATTCTGCAAAACACGGGATTAGGTGCAGATTGGTTGTGCAATGTAAATCAACAACAGTAATCTATTTGTTTGAATTGTGCCATACTGAAAGACATACTTTTAGTTTTTGTAAATTCAAAAATTGAGTATTAATTTACTGTGCTTCGTGTTGATAAAAAATTCAAAATCATTGAAGATTTTGTGAAAAATAAACAGATCAAAAATAGCTTTTCCTTATAGATCAAAAACTAACATTTATTCTCCTGACAGAAAAGAAAAAGTTTTTTAAACAATGA
>JANSTR010033564.1:0-13447 GCA_025434805.1 Antipathozoanthus remengesaui | reverse complement strand
CGCAGTGACTCATGGGATGCGGAATTAAAATATTTTCACGTCCCTCTAAAAATGACGTCACCAGATCACCTGGAATAGTTATGACTTATTAAATTTATTATCATGATTTCATAAAACCATCTATAGTAAAGAATGCCTCTCAAATTTGAAAAGCAGGATTCGTTTCCATAGAGTTTTGTCCCAAAATGTTGTGTAATATAGATTCGTCGCAGTTGTCATGCTTGCAAATGAATGGTGTATACTTATTACGTGAGTGCAAGCCACTCCAAGTAACTATTTCACGAAACGACATCTAAGTTTAAAGGTGTTCTACTAAAGTAGTTTTAGTTACCGAAAGACTTACAACTTGCTTGTGCGAGCAAATTCTTGAGCACTCAATAGGACCCAATAGGCTATTTCCAAATTACGCTATGGTTCCTCTAAAAACAATAGCTTCAAGTCGAGGATTAGTCTCACTTCTCATATATTTGTTGTATTTTTGGAAAGAAGCCTCAATTGAAACTTTTGTTTGAAGAGCTGGAGCGTAATTCATGAATGAAATGTTCACGATATGTGCGATATGCTCATTTTTACATAAATTAGATGTCGTCAAACCCCATGTAACAAAGTTTGCATCGACAGTACAGTTGAACACTTAGGGTTCCTGTATAACAAGGTTTTCATTAACTGAATTACCCAATGACTCAGGCACTTGCCACTTACCTTTGATGAGTCTTCCAGTTCAGCTGCTGTTTGACTCACCAGCTCTACCAGGTCAGTTACAATAGTTCCGGGATTCACCTGAAACAATGGGGCAATCTTTCAGTATATGTTTTCGTTTCATTAAAACCCATTAAAATTTCAAGCAAACTAGCCATGTTCAGCCAGCACAAATGACACCATAATAGGTCATGTAAGAGCAGAATTCATCCAAAGACCAGAATCAATAAAACAACTATAGTGAAAAAACAAAAAGAAAAGTTGAACCTCCATTCTTCAGCAAACAAGCGCAGTGCAGTGTGCTTGTTTATTATTGTGTACCATCTTGATGGCACACAGCTAAAGAATGTCGAGTCATTTAAATACCTAGGGAGTACCATCTCCAGTGATGGGACTCTGGACAGGGAAATCACAGCGAGGATTCAGAAAGCTAGTCATGCATTCGGCAGGCTTCGCACCAAGGTCTTACAGCACAAGAGTATCTGTCTGTCTACTAAACTCAAAGTCTACACAGCAATAGTCCTTCCATCACTGCTGTACGGCTGCGAAACCTGGACTGTTTACCGCAGGCACTTACGAAAGCTGGAGCAGTTCCACGCACGCTCACTGCGCTCCATTATGCGGATACGTTGGCAAGATCGCGTCTCGAACCAAGAAGTTCTAGAGAGGGCCAGTACTACCAGCATTGAGGCTATGATCATGAAAGCCCAATTACGCTGGACTGGTCATGTCATCCGAATGGACGAGTCCAGAATCCCTCGTCAGCTTTTCTACGGTGAGTTAACTCAAGGAAAACGCAATCCAGGGCGCCCCAAGAAGAGATACAAGGATAACCTTAAGGCAAACCTCAAATGGGCAGGCATCGAACCGAAGGAACTGGAGACCGCTGCAAGCAATAGGTCTGGATGGCGGGCAACCACCATGAGCGCTACTAAAAACTTTGAGAACAACCGCCGCCTGTGTATCGCAGCAGCGAGAGATCGCCGAAAAAGGGCAGCAAACAACCCAATCACAACCGGAGGCACACCATGCCCAATCTGCGATCGCATATGCGCCTCAAAGTTTGGTCTCCAAAGCCACATGCGTGCACACCGCTGACACATCACTAATTTATCACTAAAATCACAGCCGATGGATCCAAACCATAAATTCATTTTGTGCTATGTTAACGTCATTCTCGCTGTTGAGAGACAACCCATCATCACAATTCCACTGCCGGATAATGCCATGGATTATTTTGTAGGCAAAGAACGGGGTATGTATGTTAAGTTGCGGGAATTTCACACGGATCGGCGGGCACGTAAGATTCTTTTCCGCGCAGATTCGAACGGACGTGCGTTGGCAGGGTACCGTGGCATCATCTTGGGTTGTTTGTACAACTTGGTAATGTTTGCTGCTGATTTTTCGGATTTTGTACGCAGCAATAACAAAACAGCAGAAGGTACACTCGCCGATTTACAGGATCGCTGGCGTAAGCAATTTAATACTGCGTATCCTTTCCGTGAGAGGATAATTCCAATGCTTTATGCACCTCCACTTAAAAGCAAAAATCAACGGGGTGTTGACAGTTGTGAGATTGTCCATCAATGTCAATTGATGGATGGTATTGTGGGTGTGTTGATTGCACATACGGAATTGTTGTTCCATGATGGCTCTTCTTCATTCCCGGATGATCTGAAATAAAATGAACAAAGTACGTCCTATATATATGTATATATCTTAAATCGAATGACAGACACGACAATACTATACCTTTTCCATTTGTTCACTGAATTTGTTGTAAAATAGTTTCACAAAGCCTGCAATCATTGTTTCATCTGTGAATGAAAACAACAACCTATTAAATGAAGTTCACTTCCACTCTCTCGATAAAGTGTATATAAAAAATTATACCTGATGGTTTACAATCGTCAGTTTCAGCTGTCAACGAGTTTTAAATAAGCCGCTCCTCTCTATTAACCCCCCCCCCCCCTCCAGAGGGGGGCCGAAATGTAATAAGCACCCCGGGGGCTTATTAGATCTTTTACGGTATTCGTTTCAGTCCAAAGTTTGATTGACGGTCAGTTTTGCACATGCCTGTACTGGGATGCGTTAGGGAAGTCCCATGATCCAATGGGGGTCGGATTGATTCATCGTAATCTCAGCTTTCCCGTAGAGGAAATCTGGGATTGGATTCGAAGATCGAGCTAACATTTGTCGAGTGCTTCAAAAGAACTGGATATTATGAAAGGAAAATAGAACTTGTCTCTCAGGTCGATCGAAGCAGATACGGACATGTGTCTAAACTCTTCTATCAAATCCTGGCCTGAGGAGTGTGAGAAAGTGCTTAGACCCTGTCTGTTACTGAATTCTTGATGGTCGTGTACTTAATAGCTAACCCGTAATAAGGCAATAAGGCCAATACCATACCAATCCAGCGATTTATGATAGTAATTTCAGTTAAACATCCTTTATTTTACGACTGAATTGAGAAATTAAGTTGACTTGAAAAAGCTGCGGTCAAACCGCAGAAAATATTTTGTGACCAGATACTCAATGTATATCATGGTTTTCCTGGAAACGTTAATCTTGGTGGCAATTTTATTACATAGAAATGTTTGAAATAAAGGTTACGAAATCAAAAAATCATGTTACTAAATATTTTATACTTCCAATGGTTCCCTCCCTGGACGGAACAGGCGTATTCCTTCTGCCATATTTTGAACACGGTTTAAAGAACTCAGTAGAAACTAAGAAAAACACAGGGTTTTTTTGCTATTGTCGATATTGCTTAAAGTTGACTTTCTTTTCACCTTAGGCCATTCCCACTTAATTTTATGTTTGTAGACGAAATTGCTATTTTTTTACTCTGTTTTACCCAGTCGACCAACCCATATTTTTGCTCGAAAACGACTGGGGATGGCGGGCCTTTAATAACAGCGATTCTGACACTGACGAAGTTCAAAGATTTGTTTAATGTTTAATAAAAGCTTACTGAAATCTTTTGCATTGCAGAGCGGAAAACAAACTCGGGCGGTTTCTTGAGAGTCTTTTGTTTATCTTTACTGCTTTAGCTTTGTTGTTTGTGTGTACGTGTGTGGGCAAGAACTATTTCCGTTATCCAAGTGCATGTCAATTTTCTATTTTTAAAACATCGAAACATCAGAGGCCCTGTTCAATATGTTTCAATTAAAAATTTCCCATCAAAAGTGCTTAGCTAAACAAAGTTTACGGAACCATTATATTTCATCGTTTTACTCGACGTTACAATACACCTGAGATGTACACATTTTATTGATGCACATGGGGTAGGAAAGACTTCTTTCACGACAGCAACGTCATCACTTTACCTCAAGATATCACGACTTATTTTTCTTTATTTTAGGAATCATGCTACAAACACCGCTACCATCTTCGCCATCACCTGCCGGTCGACTAAGCTTGGCCCAGCTGTTGACTGTAAGTACAATATGCTCCCGATTTTACAGACGTACTGAGGGTTACCTATCAATCCTTATCACGTCCAGTACACTTTTTATCAGAACCTTTTTTTTATAAGAACGTCAGACCAAAATTCACGACTGACACGCAAAGAACATACCCGAAACTGAGGAATAGCCGAGAACTGAATATTTTGTTACATTACCAGGATGGAGTCGGCAAAGTAGTCGATAGTGTAACATTGTTTGCAAATAGAGCAAAATACGTGACATTTTACAAGAACGATTCGCAGGATTTAATATTTTCTCTTTTACTCTACACCCTTTTTTATATGAACATGAGGCTGAAAATCGCCAAAAAATTTAGGAACATGTTAATAACATGCTGAGGCTGAGAAAAGGTGAAGAACATTTATTTATGATGACAACCTATTGCAAATAATTCAACCAGTGTTATTAAAAAATTTGCTTACAGTACAAAGTACATGTACGAATCAGTGTATACACAAATGTACCACATACGGTACATGTATTATTTATATTGTCTAATAACAGTAAAGATATTTTAAGAACATGTTTAAGAACATTTGAGGCTGATAACCCGAAAATATTTAAGAACGTTCAGTCTCAGTCGAAAAATTCGACGTTTTTATAAAAAAAGAGTTTGTCTACCTGTATATCAAATATCAAAGTTCGTATAGTCACGTCACTACTGAAAAGTTCAGTTTTTTTCTATTTAATGTTTAATTCTTTATATCTTTGTGCTTACGAAACATTTGCGATCGAGAAAATAAAGGAAATGAATATTTTAATTGCGTTCGACGTAAGGAGAATGCGATCCTAATCTCACAGAGTTGGGTTGCCTGTGGTCATTTGTGCGACTTATAAAGCGGCGGCGTGTTTATATTATTTTGTAAACACCGAATAGTTGTCGTATTATGTGGATATTGAGGGGCTCGAGAGGGGGTGGTATTCATTCACATGGAGTGCAGCCAGTCTGCTACTCCCCCTCCTCGCTATTTTTCTAATACCCTAAGGGCTTGGTTCTTCCAAGGAACTCACTTCGTACAGATTGAAATCTTGTACTTAATGAACGTTGTTCACCTAGGCATGGTTTGTTGTTGTTTACATCCATTCCCACTGATATGAATGATGATATGTCACTAGGGTAACGTAAAGGAGATCTGATATGGACTGTTTATTGGTCAAAATTGAAGTAATGGCAACAGATATTGACGCAGATTATACTTTCTCTGAACAAAGTGAATTTTGCGGCACCTGAAATAAGCGAAACCACGCCTAGGTGAACATGGTTCTTTAAATGAATTATTTTCTTAATAATATCAATTTCATCTTACTAACCTGGGAGGTAGTAACTTAATGTGAAACAACCTTCCTATAGCAACTTATATATCGGCACAATTTCTAACATCATTGGTGAATAATTCACCAACATCAGCCAATCTCAATTTCGTACTCAAATCAAAATGTCAATCTCTTTGGATGTACTAATATCTTGTAAATGTCTTTAAAAATTTTATTCAGTTTTTCAGTCTTAATTCAGTGTTAAATTCGTTTTAAAAATAAATATATTTCATTCCTGTAAATAGATAACTTCCCCTCCCCCTTCCCCCCTAACCAAGCAATTCATTGTTAACTTTGTCCCCCATAGTCGAGCGTTTTCAACATGACTGAGCCCTTGGCTCGGAGAATTGGCGCATCCTTCGCACATGTTATCGACTTAAAATAAATTATTGATATCGTTGTATTTATGCCTGATTTGACGAGAAGTTGGTATTTCGCCTAGACCTTTCGGGATTAGGTCATTTTCTCCCGCAGGGAACATGGGGTTGGATCAGTAAGAAATGAAATGAGATCATAAAAGATAACGAGTTGAATCGCTGTCATTATTTTTATATTTAAGTATTTGGATTTACATAATGTGCGGAAGTTATGTTTGTTTTCGTCTGGTTTCTTTCTAATGTATCTAACGAATGCAAAATATTACTCACTATGATTATGAGTGGTTTCTAGTATATTGGGTCAGTTTCGATTTGATTTAAGAAACCCTTGAACGTGATTGTGATAATTTCAATCAGTTTTGCTACGAAAGATAAGCACTGATATTATTGAAATTTACTCAGTATCAGATTGACTACAAGTACAAAACACTGTCTCACCCAGTCAATGTTGTTTGATATTAGCTGCTAATTAACCGAGAGTGCGGTCGTTACGGGAAATGCTGTAAGCAAGGGCTGAAGTTTGATATTTCTCGTAAAGACCGAATTGTTCGAGGCTAATAAGTATTTGATTATATGATCTGGTTCTGAAAATGAAAGCAACATCGTCATAGCAGAAATATTTGTAATATCAGTTCTAAATAATTAGTTAACAAGTACAAATTATTATTTCTTTGTTAAAAATAGCGCTGAACCTTTTGTATGTCGATCAATAGCTCCATACACTTATGATCGCATGAAGAGAAATGGTAATTAAGTCTATAACCCATGATATTACCATGCATATATATGGGAATACCGAATAAATTGTTGTTGTTGTTGTTAGTTTTATTTCGTAGCAATTTTACAGTTTTCAAGGTTATCTATATATTTTTCGCTTGGGCAGGGTTAGTGCGAGTTACCTCTCAGGGGACAACAGTCTGTTGTAAACTAAATCTCTTTTGGGCGAAGCCTTAAATAAACTTTTTTGGCAGAAAATCAGCCGAAATGATTATTCATTTTGATTTGCTTGGACTTTTATAGGTTTATCATTATCAATACCAAAAGTTGCGCGGAGTTTGTTTTAAGTTCGAAACTTTGATATTTGTGAATGTAGTAAGAGAGGAATAAGTTTCTGGAATTATAATAAGTTGTTTTGGATAAGCGAGTCAAGCACTGGTCATTCCGGTGAAGGTGCTAGGCGGGCCAAGTTCAACGGGGGCGTGAGCACTAATTTCCGGAAGAGTTAATAGCAAAATACCACTCCCAAACACGGCTGCCTCAAAAACTATCAAAAATACCGTTTGAAACAACATCCCAAGCAAAAACCTAAGCACCGTCTTTACATTTTTAAATGATTTCGATAGACCTTTAAACCCATTCATGCTTTCCTACATCAATGTAAATTTATATTTTTCGCTAAAGATAAACTAATATTTAACTGAGAAAAGATAATTGAGTTAAAGATGCTTAATATTAATAAGATGGCTAAAAGTGACTGAAAACTTAGACCGAACACTTGTAGAATACCAAATCATTATTGTTTTCAAACAGATTACTTGGCACGTATTTGGTTGCAGAACAAGAGATTGTAACAAATGGCAGCAGGTGTCGGGTATTTTGCATTCAGCCAAACTTAGTTATAAAAACGGTTTAAAACAGTTAAACGAGCTAGAGTTCAAGATTGTAAGATACTAAGACAATTGTAAACACATTTTGGTTCAATATTTCAATTGCCAACGAACATGCGCATAGCAAAGAACCGAGAACCATTTTGTATCGCGTGGCTGACAAAATTCGATGCCCATGGTCAGCACTGATTTGCAAATTCATCAATTTTTTTGCAAAGAGAAACAAAAGAGAGTACAGTATATTAAAATTTTGATATTATGGAAGAAGTATCAGTTCCATAAATTGCATGGATGGAAAATCGGAAAAAAAAATTACGACTCGAGGTCGTGAAGTAAAAAGATGGTTGGATGTCAGATTTTGCCGTTTAAGAATGCCGAACGCAGTGAATACAAGCGTCGGTTGACCAAATCCAACCGAAACCACTCCTCGTGCTTGTTCGGACGTGTAACCATTTCCCTACTGACCGTTTTCAAAAGTAGAATTATCAAATTATAATTTATATGAAAATTGTCAACTTCTGAATTTCATAAAACAATGAACTTTTGAGAATCTACTCTTTAAAACAAACAAAAAGAATGGTCACTTTATAGAGTTTTGTCAACTGCTTTAAAAGTTAGAACATTCTTGGTTTATTCAGCAAACTGGCAGTTTAGTTGGGAAAGGGTTTTAAAATACAATATCAAGCCAATATCACTGTCTCAAAACACGATATTTTGAAAACGAAACATTTGATCAATGAGTAAATTGATATGACAGTGAAATGAAATGACTACAATTTCTCATCGTGAAGAAAATTGGGAAAGCGTGGACCAAAAAAATTGATGTAGAAAGAATTCTGTGAATGAAAAAACTTCTGGACCAGTCTGAGCCATGCGCAAACACGTGTTGATCCTCGCTACAACTTTTTCACAAACAAATTCTGTTGTTATAGGGGATTAGGTCTGCCATGCGCCAATTCCGCTTCCCACTTAGTATTCTACACGTTTTATGCGTGTGACTTGTTGAACCTTGATCAATATGGGACAACACGTTTCCTGTGGCAATACAGAAAATATCAAAATGTCTAAAATCACAACTAAAATATTAATTGCATCGATGACTTGTCTTTATTTGTGCTGTTGCCCTGTGCTACATGAACTGTATAGTCTAAACTTATTTCTTGCCACTAATGACTTGACAATATCAATCAATCAAACTGAACAAAGCAATTTATTTAACTCCTGACATGACATGACGTGCCCGTAATATAGCTATAACAATTAATCTCACCGCACCGTTGAAATCCTGGTTATTACCACAGTTTGCGTGTTTGTTCACTTTGCTATATTCCTCAGTTTATGTCTGTGGCTAGCGACTCTCTTAAAGCTCTGTATCAGTGATCGTCTTAAAACTTGTCGATCTTCCATAAAAATTTGAGGAATGTTTACACTTTGTTGTTACATACGTCGACGGTCAATTAAATGCAGTCAAAGCAAACGTTAGCTCACTATTGTAGGATCTCTATTATATTTTTAAAAAACAACGCTCATTTTCATGGGTGGGCCACAGGCAATATCTCGCCTCGTTTAAAATAAGACAAATTCACGCTCGCCTCCGGAAGCGTATATTGCTCAACAACGAGCGTCAGCCAACCAGAATGTGTTGAAAACGAACTCTGACAAAGTGAAAGCGATGTGATGAATGGGTACCATAAAACAGCGCAGAGAGAATGTTTTTCCACCAATGAATCACACTGGATTTGTAAAGAACGGACTGTGCTCATTAGCGGGTTCGTGGTGCAAGATGACGGTGAAAACGTCTGCCCGCTTGATTATTACAGTCAAACTAGGACCATGGCTGAAGGTGACGACCACTTCATGTTGTAACCAAGTATGTATCGTACCAATCTCTCACCCTTCACTTAACAAATTCAGAGTTGACACACGTGTACTAGAACTATCAAAGACTTAGGAGCGAAAGAAGTTACTTGAGTTGAGCGAATATGTGCTTTGCCGAGCTGCTAATATTCGGCTTTGTTTCAGGTAGTTAAAGATGCTGAACAGCTTTTTTAAGGTTCTCACCCATCTCAATACTATTTGTACCAACAGACTTTAATACTTCCCAACAAACTAGCAGTGAAGTCAAAACCATTTGTCGTCTTTGTCAACCTTGTAACTAACGTGTTAGATAAGATTCATTCCCTTTTGTCTTTGCAACAATAAAGGGCCGATCAGAATTATCGAGTATCAAACTATATATATATATATTGTTTCTCAAGTCGAAGGCCCAATGCTGGATGTTTGCGAACTGCCTGAGTCCAGATAAACGAGCGTTTGGAAACCTGAACTGACTGGAGTTTGTAAGCTAGTATCGAAGACATGAAGTTTCGTTTTGATTTGACACGTTTGATTGAAATAATATGCGTGACATAATATTACAAAATCGTTCTAACTCATTCACTCGCGAAGACACAATCAGCTGAAACTGATCGGCTGACGAGCAATAAATCACAGAAAACTTGAGAAAATGAAACCTACTCAGTCTCGAAGGAAACTTTTTAAGTCTTTCATCAGTAAAACCAACCCAAACTGCCACGTTCAGTTTTTATCTTCTGTTTGCCTATATTAGTAAATATATGACTGAGATTTAGATCTTTATTGTAACCACACATTTCAAAACAATATTAGTGTCTATCCATAGTATTCTAATCTTGAAATACTCATTCCAATTTCCATCAATTTTCCAATGACGATGGTGTCAGTTTCGAGGCTAGGGTAAACTATATTCACTTTATAATCTTCTTACAATTTTGATATGTTCGACTAACTGCGCTGAGATCACCACAAAAGCCTTTTTTTACCTTCGGCATGTCTTTAGCTTTTAATCGTGTGAAACGGAAGCGACCATAAATATTATATAATTGTGAAAGTGAAAACTAATGCCGCGGTCGTGTCTGTCCGAGTCACACATGCACACGCAGCGATCACGTATAGTTTCTGATAAATCACCATCAATTAAGGCTCAGTTGGAAATACTTGTCAATATACATTTCGTTCAAGGGCTTGCACAGAACAATCTAAGCCGGAACTGTTAAGTTTTATAGCAGTATTTGATATTTTTTCATGCAATGATATGCTGTTTCAACAATCCAAGCCTCTTCAAGCGAGCTCTTCCTCCAGTTTAAACACGTTTGATTTTGTCACTGCTGTAAGTGTAAGTATTACAGTTATCGAAAAATGAAATTCTATAAAGCTCTGGAGTCCGCGGTGAACCTGCGACAAGAAGCAACTCTTCAAATTGTTGTTATTTTTGTCAAAATTAGATGACTGTTTCCAAGAAAAAAAATGTATATCCAGTGACAGTGTTACTGTTGTGCACCTTTATAGTTGAAGTACTCGGATCGGGTTTCGTGTTTCGAAATTGCACACTCTTCATTATTTAACTTTTTTCCTTGTAAAGGGCTGTGGCAAATTTAGTCTGGATACCAGGGGAAAAACTACTTGCAAAACAACTTGCCGGGTAGATGTAAATAGACTCAACTCGACTTCCGTTTACTTCATTTGGAAGCAACGAGATGCGGAGACTATTTCGTGCGATCGCAAATGCGAGAACGTTTCTACTTGCCCTTCAGCTTACCTTATTTCTTCGAATAAACGCCACATCCAAGTTGCGGCGTTAAATTTATTCTAATATTGAACAAAAGAAAATAATTATAGTGCAATACACGCTTTTATAAGAACCAGTAACTTTCGGCTGAGGCTGGGCTGTTCTTAACTAGTTTTTGGCGATTTCTGCCTCAAATTGTTCTTAAATTGTTCTTATTTCCTGATATATCCAAACAAGTCGATCGGTTGCCCAGAACAATAAAAAGGCGCTAAGAAATACAGAACAGTGTTTTGAACAACCACGAACAACTGAACTACTGTTTTTTTTTACCGGCAGTTCAGCTGTTCGTGGTAACACTGTTCTGTATTTTCCAGACACTGTACAGGATTTTCCAGCATTTCGACCACAGATCTAGTATGAACTTAGAGTACTGATGTAAACCTCAATCTTTGTACAGGATTAAATAAAATTCTTAAATTTGTCTGATCAAAATTTCAGCCTGGTGATTGTTCTTAGTTTGTTCTTAATTTTTGGACAAATCTCAGCCTGTGGGTGTTCTTATAAAGTTAGCCGTGGTTCTTATAAAAAAAGCGTGTACAATAATTAGCAGCCTTGCTTATTAATTTATAAACGTTTACTCAGCGCATCCAAGACAAGATTATCATAGTTCGTTCGTCTAAAAACAGCTTTGGATACCTGCTGTTAAATATAGTTTTAAAAACTTTAAAAACTTGATCGGTACAGCCAGGCAAAGATCTGTATCCTTTCTCTACTTTTTAAAGTAAACGGTACGGTTGGTTGTTTAAAAAATAAACAGTATTTCAAATAAGCGTCCCCCTCGAATAAACGCCGCACCCAAATCATGAAAAATTTCGAGGAAATACGGTACTTACAATATAATACTGGTTCATACATATATATAAAAGTGGGATTAGAGGTGTGGTAGACCGCAAACAAGATTGCGTGAAGCCGTATCAGCAAGCGGAAGTTCTTTTCGAAGTCCACGGGACACTATGAGGACGTTGGAAGCATTGCACTGCACTCGACAAACTGACCTTTGCGGTACCAAACGGTCCTTGACTTTGCTTAATTAATTTCTTAGTGTGAAAAGAACAACAAAAAGGCAGAGGAGCGGCAGACAGTTAACAACAACATCTTTTAAATGATATCGGTAATACATGTTGAAGATCCTTGCCGTAGGGAAGCTGAGAATCGCACAGATTTACACGTCGATCTTGTGATCTCGATGGAGACACAACGGGCAAATGCTCACTGGCTTGCACGTACATGACACTCTCCCTCACTCGGCCTCACAGCACGAAGTATGTGATCAGTAAATCGCCAAAGAGAAATTTAAAAAACAAAGAAGTGTTTGGTACGTGACGATATGTTAAGAAGGAAAGGCAGTTTTAACTTGAAGTCGAGCCAGTTGTGTTGCTCGTACAAATACTGAAAGTAAACTGATTTTCTCCCAAGCATTTATCTGCAGTGGAGAGTTGAGATTCGGCCGTTTTCTTAATGAAGTGCATACCAGGACTGCTATTGTCTGTGTTAACCAAAACTCCTTTAAAAAAGAAAACTAAATATACAACATCGCTGACACAGAAGCCTAAATTTACCCTCTGGCAAAGGGTCTGGTTATCACCAGCAAGCGCCAAGGGGTTAAAACTGGGGGTGGGGGCCGAACAGAGGGTGTCATATGTTTGGCAAATCACTCAACTGAATCTTAATCGAAAGACACGAATGCCGCGGTATTTATCAATTGGGAAATCTTGTTGAAATCCTCTAGTCGCTCAACCTCTCTCCCATTTCTAAGGGTACCGATGCTTGTGACAACAAAAGAAAATATATTTAAGACACTAAAGAGTAAAGAAGCCTTGTTAATACGGCTTCTCATAAGCAAACATTGGCGGGTTTTGATTTATAACATCAATGACGATAATACAAGGCTACCGACAATATTAACAATCCTGCAGTTAAGCTGCATTCGAGACTATAAGACATTTGGACTTGAGTTGCATGTCTATCTGGAAAAGCCAGCCCTTATAGTATTTAATTCATTTTAGTTTCCTGGTAATGAAAACACGGAGCATCAATGATGATTGGCGACATCGTTTGTGCGTGTTACTTAATTTCTATTTGTGTACGCAAGAGTTGCGTGTTATCTTGTTCAGAAAATACTGCTAGTACTTAAATGATGATAGCTTGTTAATAGGATTCTTCTTGTTTTACTCTGTTAATCTTTTCGTTAACCTATATTGTCTATATACGTCAGTCATGTTTACCTAGTTTCTTAAAAGCGACTGCCATCTTGCGGAGACCCGTGAACTATACATTATATATATATAAAGTCTACTGAAGAAGCCCGAACGGGCGAAACGTTTAGAATGAAGT
>JANSTR010033343.1:0-13452 GCA_025434805.1 Antipathozoanthus remengesaui | reverse complement strand
CGGGACGTCAACTGCTAAATAAAATTTAAAATTATCAATTTTATTTAATTTTTGCTGATAGTATAATGTTCCAAAAAGACATTTTTCCAGTACTACAATATTCACTTAATGACTGCTCACGAGAGAAACATTTGTTTTGAGACGAAGTCAAGGGAAACATCAAAATTCGAGAGAAGTAAAACAGATGTTTTCCGAGGAAGCAGTCATTAAGTGTTTTGTTATATAGCATAAACAAAATAAACTACAATTATTAAAACAAAACAAATTTTCCTGCTCTCAAACGTGACAGCGCGACAGCAATGTTCACCGGTTGGTCAACAATGTTCGAGATGTTGACCAGCCGGGTAACATTTTATTTGAACTCATCTACCTGACCTCGATTAAGCCAATGAGAGCGCGCATTCGAGTCGAAAACACACCTGTTATATAACAATAGTTGTTGGCCACTAGCCTCGACCCTGGTCATATCTAGGAACTTGAAAGAGTCCAGTGTGAGTAGATTGGCTGGTCTTGTTTTTACCCAGGATCATTAGGCGACGCGTGGCTACTTCGAAAGGGAGGACTGCCCAGTGACTTGAACTGGGGGGGGGGGGAGAGGGCTGAAAATGCATTTTGTTAGTCAATAATTGTTCCAGGAATTATTCGCCTTCCTGTTGAATACAGTCATTCTTTCCACTAAATCCTTGATTTATGATAGATAGTTATGCATTGTCTTACCACAACGTCAGGCTAACCTGTTATTTTGGTCTTTAGATGATAGGATAAGGCCTACCCTGCCACGTGACTGGTACGTATCTCATTTCAATGGAACAGAGAGGCCAGACTGTGGTTACCAGTCTCTTCCTTGCTGGAGCATCTCAACAGTTGTGAAGCGGGCCAAATCGGGGGATTGGATCTATCTTGACGGCACCAACACGAAAAAGCAACCATATACCTGTGAACATTCGTCATTGCAACCTGGCATTTACATCAACAAGTCGTTGTCTTTAAAAGGTTTTCTGTCATATGCTCACATACAGTGTAGCAGTGGAAAAGGTTTAATCTTTCAAGGTGATCGCGAGAATTCAATATCTGTACTGCTTTCCAACATTGTTTTCGACAGCACGTTCGTTAGATTTCAAGATAGTTCTGCTGAAATTGTCGACTGTTCATTCCGCTCCAGTCTGTACGCTGTCGAGTTTACACTAAGCCAGCTGAGTAAATCGTCTCTAATAGTTCGGCGTACATTATTTGCTAACAATCATTTCTGCATTAAAGTTTATGTGGATGAGACCTTGGAGTCACGAGATCTAAGTCTTTCCGTTCAGGACAGTTTGTTTCAAGAAAATTTGGGACGCTGGAACATAAATGGTTCGACAGGAATATGGATTGATGCATCTCCAATTATTTCTGTCCTTGCGAACGTGACTTTGACAAATACCAGCTTTTTTAGGAACAATTTCGGAAAAAGCGGAATTGTGGGCGTATTTTCGGACAAAGGAAGAATTCATTTCACAAGCTGCAATCTGAAATTTTCAAATAATTCGGCTAATTATCCTGAAAGCAGTCTGTTCGAATTGTTTGGAAGAGAAGTGGCGGTGAGTGACAGTGACTCCAGCTACTCCAATCACAACTGCAGGGTGATGTCTGTTAGAGCGAGTACCACTCACGCGCGCATGCGCAACGTATTCTACTTGCAAAACAGATCAGATAAGAGAGGCGGCGTTCTCTTTGTAGAGAAGGCAAGTTCTGTTGATATGTACTTTAAAAATACCACCTTTCATGGAAACCACGTCAGTAAAAACGGTGGTGCTATTTGTATCGACCATACAAATAAGAACGTTAGTTTGACCCTAAAGTCAGTTAGGTTTTTTAATAATGGTGCAGGGAGATATGGTGGAGCAATCGCTGTTGGAAGTTCAGTTGGTGTCGAGCAACTGTCCATGGATTTGAGTGATGTACATTTCAACCGTTCAAGTGGCACAACCAGTCACGGTGGATCAATTTACTTTAATGCAAACGGACAAGTAAGCTTCTTAATAAACAGTACAATATTTTATGGGAATATTGCTGGTATCAAAGGTGGAGCTATTTCTGGTACTGCCAGTGAAATGGATGTGACTGTTACGCAGTCATTGTTTTTATTTAACTCTTGTTCAACCGGAGGTGCAATATATGTTGCAATAAAACATCATTTTCGTCTTGCTGCAAGCCACACGAATTTCTCGGGGAATGTAGCTCGAGGTACTGGCGGAGCCATTAACATCAAAGCAGAAAGTGTTAATATGAGCTTTGTTTATGTTCAGATGGTATCCAATTCTGCAGCTGTCTTTGGAGGGGGAGCTATCCAATTTGAAAGTGTTGGTGGCTTTATTGTCAGAATTATGCGCAGTAATTTTATTGAGAATTTTGCATCGAGGAATGGAGGGGGAGCAATCTCTATGCAAGCAAAGAATGGGCAATTTTTAGTTAGTGACACAGTTTTTGATGGCAATCGATGTAACTCGAACGGTGGATCTCTGTATCTTAACTTGGAAAAGTCAATATTAGACTGGAGTAATGTGTTATTTACTAAATCCTCAAGTTTCCAATCAGGTGGAGCCGTATTCCTAGAACTTGCCGGCTCAAGTGAAGCTTACATCCGTGATTCCGTTTTCTACACTAACACCGCTGTTGTGGGTGGTGCAATGAAGATCTTAATGTCTTCAGACAAGCTAAATTCTTCTAACTGCCTCCCTGAAAAATATGACTGGAGCTTTGATATTGAAGACAAATCCTCTAAAGGTTACAGAACTTGGGCCTACAACAATCACGTACATTTTCGTGACACTCGTTTTCAAGAAAATATCGCATCAAATGGCGGCGCGATTTATCTTCAAAATGGACAAACTACTTTCGACAATTGTTCATTCATTGATAATTTTTCACACTTCCAAGGAGGTTCAGTCTTGTCAGCAGGTGACTCAACAAGCGTCATAGTCTACAACACAAGTTTTCTCCAAACAAAATCACAACTGATTTACGACTTTTTCTCTGGAAGTGTATCAGAGTTTATCCACTCCGATAGTGAAGGCCCACTTATTCTCACAAAGAACACCGTCATGGAATCCATCCCCTTCGGAGATGTGAATCCAATGGTAATGGTAACGAAAGGGGGGTTCATCCGAGTGGATTCGGCGGCATCATCCCTTGCCTGTCCAGTTGGGGCGTCGCTCAATAAACAAAATTATTCACACACTTTTAATGCTCAAATGTGTGACTCGAACCACACATGTGTGCTGCAGGTAACCGTACTCGGCCTTTCATGTCAGACATGTGGACCAGGTTTGTATAGTTTGCAGAATGGGAGCGCCCGAGGGTTGAATATCAATAAGAATTTTAAATGTCTCCCCTGCCCTGATACTGGAGCTAATTGTGCTAGGAACATACAGGCGAAACCCAATTTCTGGGGCTACAAAACCGACGGTGACCCACCTCAACTCAAGTTCGTTCCTTGTCCGCTTCATTATTGCCAACCGCCAAACACCCTGGACCAATCAGTGTACAATGGTTGTCAAGGAGATCGTTCAGGCTGGCTGTGCGGTAAATGTAGGCCAGGCTTTACAGCCACACTGTTCTCAACAGATTGTCGTCGTAATAGCGAATGCCGTGATTACTGGTTCTGGTTTGTGGCGGCGATTTACGTTTCGTTGATGTCTCTGTATCTAATTGCTAAGCCTCCATTAATTTCTTGGGTCCACAAATGCATCTTCTGGTTCAGAAACTCAGACAAAAATAACACGTGCACCGAACATTCTCAAGAAGATTGTGACAATACTTGTGAAAAGACTCACTTTGACCCCGGATACTTGAAGATCATATTTTATTATTACCAGGTTGCCAATTTGTTGCTCGTCACCACGTCAACTGAGAATCTCTTTAAAACTGATTTTTTATTGCCGATTGTTGGGTTCTTTAATTTTCAGCAGCTGGTTCCTGGATCAGGAGCAGGACTTGTCTGCCCTTTTGTGGGTCTCGAGTTTGTTTCCAAGCAGCTCTTTTTCTCCTCTGAAGTGTTTATCATCATTCTTTTTGTGGGTCTAATGTACCAACTGAGAGTGATTTGGTGCACCATTCGTAAGAGAGAATGCCCCGACAGTGGACCTTATTTAGCCGCTGTCATGGAAACGCTGTTACTTGGTTACGCGACATTTGCAAGCACGTCCTTTAAACTATTACACTGTGTCACTATCGATTCAAACAAACGCCTGTTCTTTGACGCTAATATAGTTTGTTATCAGAGCTGGCAAATATTGTTGATTGTCATTGTGTCAAGTTTCTTCGTGCCTTTCATATTTCTTTTGGCCTTTGGTTCGATGAGGCTGTATAACGGAGAGATTTCAACCAATCACTTCCTCTTAGCTTCAATTTTTCCGCTTTACTTTCTGTTTTTTCTTGCTTACAAATGCCTTTGCTTGAATCGTCGTTCTGATACCAGTAATGTAACTCGACTCACTGACGGTCAGCGGCAAACCGCGCGTCATGACCCTACTACCAGAATGCTTTGCGACCCATTTCGCAGACCACAAGCAGAGCAAAATGGCACACTTTACTGGGAAAGCGTCTTAATCGGACGCAGGTTTGTGTTAGTGGTTATGCATTCCCTGATAGCTGATCCGACTCTGCGACTTTCATGCCTGACCATAACCAGTGTCGTCATTCTTGTACATCACATGGTGATCAGGCCCTTCCGCGACCCGAAGGCTAATGCATTGGAAACATCGTCCCTGGTAGCTCTTGTTGTCATAGCAACAATAAACTTAATGCTGGCGTCCACAAAGACCACTGACTCAACATTTTCTGGCGGTGACGCCTTCATCATTGTTGAGTCAGTTTTGCTGGGACTTCCTCCATTTGTTGTGATAGTTATTCTTGTGCTTGGAGTTTTTTCTGTGCTCGTGCGCGCACTTTATACTCTGTGGAAGATATGCTTCAGTGTAACAGCGTTTGATCGCAAGGCCGAAAAACACACATATGGTGAAGCAACTGCTCTACTGGACCCTGTCACCACCTAGTGAAATCGCGCTATTATTCACTTACGATAGTCATTTCAAGAGCAAGTCACAGCCACGCCAGAAAGAGGTCTCGATTGACTCAGTCCACACTAGCGAAAACAATTGTTACGAACTTTATTACAGTTACAGCACAAGAAATTCGGATTACAATAATGGCAAGAGAATTATCATGACGTGTCACTTAGCAACTGGTTGCCATGGATACATGCATGTCAGTTAGGAAACATTTTCAGAACCCCTCTTTCCTAGGAATTGGCTCATTGTGCTCCTAATAGTACGTGCCAAATTATGTCTATAATGCCAAGAATTGTGTCAGTATTGCCAAAGTGTACTTTTAGATTCCGAAATTATGCTATTCCAAAATGACAATGTTTTGTTCCATATAACATCGATAAAATAACACCGTACTAGATAACACAATATTTGGCACGTTTTTCAATGTGGCATGTTTTTTGGAATAGTTTATTGATTGCCTTACAACAGTAGGTCCAATGTGCAATTATAGCGAGGCTGAACGTCAGTCTGGGTGTGAAGTCCTTGAGGTTTTTCAAATCACGTTCTTGTTGTAACTTGCATAAATTCAACACGAATAGATGAGTTAGATAAATAGCAAACAGACAACGGATTCCATTACATTAGCTCTGTCTATTTTTACCATTCCTTAATCACAGTGTATGCTAGCAACAACAGCGAATCTTTTTATATAAGTACTGAATACGTAACAACTTTTACATAATCTCTTTTTTCTGATTTCTAAATGATTATTAAAATCAGTCACGTAGCGCTTTCAGTGACAGCTAAATCTCTGTTGCAAAAGATTTTAAAAAGGTGTGTGGGCGGCCCTGCAGGCAGACATAACACCAAACTGACGCAGTCCCTGAAGGAAGATGGCTTGTGAGAACGTTTTCCTTGATGGCCAAGAAACCCACGCAAATTATAATGGCAACATGCAATATTTTTCTCACGGATAACTCGGAGAAAATCAACGGGTAGACGTCATATTTAGTTCACACGACCAATACACCTGTACAAATTGTAAAATAAAATCATTAAATATTTAACCAAATAGTCAGTCAGTCACTCAACTTTATTTCAGAATGTAATTATTAATAATGATAATTTTGTTTTGTAGCGCTAATACGTTCGAAACATTTCACAACATTAATGATTATTGGAAAGTTACGACAGTTGCCAAGTTCAACATTTGTTACAAAGGCCACAAAGATAAAACCTGTATAGTTATTTGTCGTCATTAAAAAAAACCAGAAATGTGGATAAAACTCCGAATATCCTTAAAACAGTACATTGCAGACAAGATAATATCATGCAACAAGTAGCAAATATAATTTCAAGAATGTGACGAAAACATATAGAGATTTATGTTGTTTGGCAGTTATCTCGCGCGGATAAATACTTTTTCACTCGCCTTTCATTTTTCTTAATAATCCTTCAAATCAGGTGGGAGTCAAATAAATTAAAACCCACGTAAAAACATTTCGAACCTTGAGACCGAACTTAGTTTAATTTGTGATGCTGAGATACAAAGGGTAACGTAGATTTTAAGTAGTTTTAACTCGCCATGCCGTGTGCCAATAGATGACCCCAACCGTTTCGAAGCATCCTTGGCCACTACAAGTCTTTAAAAGTTTACAACGACAACTTCGAGCTCCCTGTTCCTTTTCCTTCGAATTCGAGAGCAAACTAAATAGAAAGCAGGGCCGTAGCTAGCAGGCAAACCGAGGCACTTGCCGCGGTAACTTTTTGGTTTCAGACCTTTTTAAAGGGGAAAAGCAAATGAAATATTAAAAGGAACCAATTACAAAATAAATATTAATACGACGCAGTCTTCTGCCTGAAAATGCGAATAGCCTAAATTTCAAGTGAGAAATACTTGAGTGCAAAAGACTCGTTCTAAACCTTAGCCTAAGTAACTAGAAAGAGAATTTAAAAGTGGACATTGCCTCGCCCTCAGTCATAAATGTTTTTCTGGATACGGCCCCGGAAAGTGTAGGAAAACCCATCGAACATCTGTTCTGCTAAACTTTGGATTGTAAGGACTTAATTTGTGTTTGAACTGTACTGAGCTTCGAGTTGCAAGTGCTGCCTAGTATACCAAATGAATGTGGGAGGCTCCGTGAACTGGAAGGTAAAAGTAAAATATCTCAGTTTGCGGCATACACATGACGTACACTTAGGACTAAGCTGAAGACACATACGTCAAATTAACCGTAGGCGTTTCAAAATCCATTTATTGACCCTATTCAATTCCACTGCATCCTGCTTATGAATATAACCAACAAAGCATTTTCTGCTAGAAATGTGAAAACACTAAGTTATAATTTTAATTGGGTTTATCTTAATCATTACATTATTCAATCCTTCTGCTTAAATCGGTGAATTATATATTCAAATCTATGACTTCACCATTCTGTAACACGGCCGATGAAAGATACAGTCCACCTGCAGGAGTACAAATCTTTATTCCTGCTTTGAGCGAATGAAGTGCCGAGGGCGAGGCAATAAACTAGCCGAGAAATATATCGGGAACGGGGGGGGAGAGAAATCGAACAGATAATATGTAATTATATATCAATTAATTCTGTGGTTCGGAGTGCTATCTTCTCATATTATGTAGCATTTTATCCAGTGGCGTATATTTTGGTTGGTTGATTTTATAATAGTTATTTCTCGCCAAGAGTCCATAACCAATATTTAATTGAATGCATTTGTTCAATGAACTATTTATACTAATTTAGTGTTCATTCAGTGTCAGAAAGAGAATAAACAATACGGAGGCGGTTGGTTCAAGGTTTCTCACCTATTTCTTTTCACTGTTAAAGAACTGAGCAGCTCGGCTAGTCTGGCCTGGACCAGTTTCAGTACCTCATTCCGACATTCGTTTCATTCGAATCAACGGACCAGACCGTTCAAACCGGAAAGCGGTAATAGGCTAATCACCATTAAATAAATGGTAATTCCCGAGATATTTGGGGCTGCGACCTGAGCTACAAGCTACAAAAGAATAATGGTTTTTGCAAAGGTTTTCTTGACTTGCCAGTGTAGGATGTAGCCGGTCAAATCATCACAATGTAGGTTATTTCTCTGGCTGCTCCTGTTTGAGTATTTTCGGATTTTGCTTGGGGCAGTTGGGTTGTCAAGCAATTGCAACGCGGTCGAAATTCGGGATATATTCATTTATATGGCAGCAAAAGGCTTGCCTTGTCTTCTTGTAATTTATCGCAAAAGCTCTTTTTGAATATTGGACTTATACGCACATTAAAGACTTGCTCTCAGAGTTGGGGTTTTTGAGCTTAATGTCGGATGATCAGAAATGGTGTTTTATTACCGGTATTGCTGAAACTCCAGAGATAACAGTGAACATCAAAACAGCACGGCTATGAAATTGAATCACATCCATGCAGGGCAGCTCGTTAATTAACAGCTTGTTCAATTCCAACAACATTCGGCATTTTTAAAATTTTGTATCAAATTCAAAATACAGACATTTTTGAAAACGATATATCATTATCAGTATTATTATTTCGATATCTCGTGTCTGCTTCTAGTTCTAAGGTTCGAAAACACAGCTTGGGTAGCCAGTGTGGCTTCAGTGTTGTAGTTGGCGAGGAAGGGAAAAAAGCGAAGCGAGGAAGCCGCGAGACCCAAACACCGCTTCGCTTTTTCCTCTTCCTAGCCAGCTAGACTTTACAGTTTGGGCTCAGCTTGCTTCTAGATTCAATACTGTTATAAATTATTTTATTAAATACCAAACACAGGATATTGAATTTCTGATAATCTGATTGGCTCTCTACTCACGGTATAAATCATATATCCTGTAATTTGTCCAAATATGGGAACTGACAACGTTATCATGGAAAATTTTCTCTCAAAATGGCCAAAAACTTGAGTCGGTAGAAAATATAATGTTTTCCCAGTGTTTTGTATTTAACAAAACAATTATTCCACTCACGCTTGTTGGATATGAGCTTCGCACCTTGTCCGCTATCTAAAATATCCAACAAGCGTGAGTGGAATAATTGTTAAATATAATGAAATGCACATAGGCCAATACAGCTGTAGCCAAGAGTATAGGCCGTGCGGCATTGAGAAAGTCTTTCTCCAGTTCTTGTGCTCTCTCCTGCTTTCGAGAACTGATTGCTTGCACAATATATACGATATCTGCGGAGGAGGAACACACGTCATGGGTATACATCGAATATTTAAACTCGAATTTGCATACGAAGAAAGATAAGGGAGTTAGCGAGGAGTTAACTCAGTGTCCAAATTGTAGTGTCATTTATTGGAATAAGAGTTACTCCATTCATGATAAAGCTTTCGTCAACGTTGGTCATTGGTAAAGGATGCATGGCTTCGTCGGAACAGCAAAACGAAACTGGAATTACTTCCAAACCTTTCTCACGACGACAGCTTTTTGAAAAAAATTGAATAACAATAAACAATTTTGGTTTCAAGACATTCAATTATATGGACACAACACTTCAATCGTGGAAGAAATAATTCATAATAGTATATATTTATGCATACATTTATCGACGGATAGTATGTCTGAACAATATACTGCATTTGATCAAAGAACTGATCACTGACAGACGAGAGATCTTATGATTAACGTCGCTTGTTGTAGCGAGGTTTTATTTTGCATTTCTTTGAATCTTGGCTAAAAATACTCACCTAGCCTCAGTGAACTTATTGAGCTAACTTATTCTATTTTTTTTCTTCATATATTTTTATTTATATATATATTTAAATTCTAGCTTTTCAAATCTTCTCGAGTCTATAAATACCATTTAAATATACCAAATCGAAATGAACTGAACAATAATGGCCTACGTTAAGCTTTTATTTGATGGTATCACATCTTCCCACGCGCAGTTACGTCATAGGAACATATAACTATAAGAAGTTAATTTTAAAAATTATATATAGATATATTCATGAACCAGACTAGCTTCCAATTTCTAGATTTCTTTTCTAAACACTACCAGTTTTTTGTTATGACAAAAACTCAATGTAGTCAGTTCTTCAAATCTTCCTCTAACGGGTGTAAATAAACAGAAAATAGAATGATTTTACCTTCTTTATAGCTACTTTCACATCAAACACAGAGTGTCAGCGTGGGAGGTCATCATTTGTTCTTACCGGCTTCAGCAACTATTTCTGATATCATTTGTTGTTTTGTACGTAATTGCATTTGCTATGTTGAAGATTGCTTTTGTTCGAGACGAATCCGGCGTGCATACACATATATCGTGGTAACTAAGATATTTCAGTGACATGCAAGTTTCATTGCGTTTCACCATATGTACGTAAATAAACTGCAAACATTTCCCCGCAAATCCTCTCCGCAGCCCCCATAACCGGCGAGTTCCATTTCCTACGCTAAGGTACTTTTAAATGAGAAACCGGAAAAGTAATTCGAAGCCCTTCTTAGCCATTAGGTTATTCAAAACCGAGAACCAAGGTTTTTTGGCTAATCGCGGTTCCTGTTCTTCCCATGCCGAAGGCGATGAAGCCTCGCTTTGCCACAAAGAACCAACTTTCATATGCATGGAACCGACGGTCATGCAAGTGGTGAAATTTTGATATTAACTGACTGGCAATGACCTTTATGAGTTCTGAGCATTACAATGATGATGTTACCAAAAAGAAAAGAGAATGGACCTTCCAAAGTTACCGAACAGTGTGATGGATGTTCCACAGAGCCACCTCAGTAACAGTGACTGGAGCTTATCTGCAGACCAAACTTCTGCAATTCGCGTAAGAACTAGGTTTTGTGAGAGTTGCTTCCGATTCTGAGAGAGCTATTGTTCTTTTCTATTGACACTCAAGCGTCACTGAAGTGACCAAAGCGACACAGTGACTCTGATCTTGCTCGCTCCAAGCCGTGCGCGCCAGCAGTGCCTGTGGTAACCTGGCTTCTTCATCTGTACCAGTAAAAGTTTTGGAGAAGTTTAGAACTTGAGATGAGTAGCAAACAAGTCTGCCCGCCGAGGCTTCGTGCACACAAGTCATTCCCGCCATGTCGAAAAAGATCGCTCTACCGTAGTGGAACTCGGCTGGATAAGGTACGTAAATAAACTAAGTTAAAATTTCCGTCTTGTCATGAACTGAAGTAAGGTACGTCGCTTCATATTTCCAAAGAGCTATTCAATGAAGGCTTTGAGCCTGGACAAAACCGCGGAGTGCTATATTTTAGTCTCAGTTCACTTTAATGTTATTGAGAAAAATTGGTTGACATAGAAAAGTATTTTTGCTTAGAATTGCATTATAATAAACAACTGCATTTGTTGTAAGTTCCGGTAGTACATGTTGGAGACTTCTTGTTTATTTCTTGGAAATATTAACATGAATTAAATAATTGATCCGATTTCTACATAGAGAAATGTTACATATATTAGTTTAAAACTCCAGCCAGCAAACTTTTAAAGACAGATAAGGTAATAGGGAGCCAGATTCATTTGAATTTAGCCTTTGATATTTAATATTATACAGTATATGTAAGACTAAAACGCATCGTAATACAAAGTAATCTTGGAAATAAATACATACACGCGGCATACAACTGCGAGTGCTCATAGAGATGTGTATAGTTTAAAAAGAAAAGCAAGTTGATTTCAAATTGCCCAACCACAGCTGGGTCAATGAATTTCTATTTCGTTGCTTGCTTTAAGAACAGATGACCAAGAGGCAAAACTGGCATAAATGCTGATGCTCTAGTTGGCTGCACAATACAAATAATAGTATTCTATATAATTGTATCTATTTGCTTCCAAATCCAATTCACTTTAGAACATATTTGATTCTCAATTCCCTTATTATTTAAGTTTAGCACAATCTCGAGCTCTATTTTTTTAGTTCACCTTATATCACTAATCAATCACGAAACAGGCATCGTGCGGTACTCATGCATAATTCACTTGCTAATCCATCTTTCTTGTCACCAAATTTGCGCGCTGTATTTCAATTTCATGAAAGTGCCAACACCCACGTTTCAAAGAACCATTCTTAATTTTCCTCCAATCAGTAAAACATCCTGTTGACTGATGCTAAAACTTCTCATTTCTAATCATTTCTAAATATATACTTAAGTTTTATAGATTTTATGGATAGGTGTTACTCGCTATGCGAGCAGGAAAGTGATATAATTATTTGAGCTACGCATTGAATGTGATATCAAGACATGTTTTCTACGTGTTGATACAAATAGCCCCGTTAAAAGCCTTCACTTCTGCTCATTGTTTTAGTTTTCCTAAAATAAACTTAGAAGTAATGACATGTTTGATAAGTTTGATAAATTGATCATGATAGATTTATATACACGCTAGTATCACAATTCGACAAAATTATGACAATTGTGTCATTTTGCTCGAAGCCAGAGAATTAGAAATTTGTTTTAAAAACAAAACGCTTTATTGACATGACACATCCGCACTTTCGAAAGCGTCTCTTTTCACGTTTATTTATTGCTGCGAGCGAAGCGAGTAGCAACACTAATCTTGTCATGACTGCGTGTTCCTGGGCCGGGGCAGTTTATACTGTGGAAGATCTCGCGAACGACCTGACCGATTGATGCCGAATTTCTGAACATGCAGTATGTTAGTTCAGCGACCTTTGTCGTGCACGAATGTTTTTTGTAAAAGAATTTTCGAGGTTTGATCAGCATTCGAAGCATCTCCAGTGGGACTTTGGAGTTCTGGTACAGTCAAGCAAATTCAATGGAAGGAGAAAGAAGATACTAAATACACGTATGTAAAAATAATTTCTTGTATAAATTTATAAATATCAAGATTTTTCAGATTTGTATAGATATATTCATACCAAACTATTTTAAAATTGATAATAACTTTTATAGGGCAGTAATTTACAAGAATTTTGAGATTTTGAGAATCTTGACACTTTCTAAAAATATTTTAAGGTCTAGAAATCCCTAAAAAGAAGTCAGGATTTTTGTATCTTGGTCTACGCGCCCCAAGAGGTTGGTGACCTTACCTGGCTTCCCCACTTATTTTTATGTTTCTCATCGTCCGACCGATCCAGTTTTTTTGAAGTTTTGCAAAAAAACTGAATATAAATGAAGTGTAGTGCAGTTCTCTTAGAATGGTTTATACCATCACCGTTTTGAAGTGTCAGATATTGTTCTTGTTGTGTAAATAAAGAAAACCTTTACATGTTCGACTGTTTGGCGCTTATACTTTGGCAAGTATTTTATATTGTTCAGCGAGGCATCAAGTCAATATTTTCGGTGCCTGCTCACTGTCAAAACCTGAGCATATTAAACAGAAGAAAGAAAACCATTTCTTAACAATAAATACTGTATCAGTTCTTAATAACCCTGCACTTAATACGCTTTAATTTCGTGTCTTTGAACGTTCTGGCGAACTTTTTATTTTTGCCTTTT
>JANSTR010033342.1:0-22038 GCA_025434805.1 Antipathozoanthus remengesaui | reverse complement strand
ATGTTCGCTTAAAGTTAAAATAGATAAAATGGTTGAGGCTGTAAACATTTTTTAAAAGGTTGTATAAAAACCAAACGTATTCGACTTAAAAGTCATCATCAGGTCATCACCCCGATGATGACATTTAAGTCGAAAACGTTTGGTTTTTATACAACCTTTTAAAAAATTTTACAGCTTAATACTTTTATCCAAATATTACATTCATCGCTTTGCAAATTCGTACGATATTATTATTCTCCTGACATTTAACGTGGCAATGAAGTTTTCTATAGTATAATGCGGAATTTCATGAGCTTTTTAAGCGTTTATTCCGCTATGCTGGTTCACGTAGTTTGCTAATCGTACATCAGACATACGTTCTTGCCTCTGGTCATTTCTTTCATCCATTACTTCGATCTACAGAAATACCAAGGTAGTAACGGATCCGCCGGGGGGGCATTCAAGGTTACACGGAACCCCTCCCCCCTCGAGGGTTATATTTTTTTAGATAATAGAAATATGCCTTTTAAAAGCTGTATGAAATTCCGAGTTGTCCCTTGTTGTTATGGGTTGGTGTTGATATTGCATTATTCAGGGTTAGCGAATAAGGAGTGAAGAAGGATCATCTCTGCCATTATTCCGCCACTGCGAGGTAATTAGTATAGTACTTCGGAGAGTATACAAACCTTGAAAATGACGTGGATTCCTTCTAGAAAGATCATGTCTGTAGAAATTGAAAAAAAACTTCGGTTTAAAAATGATATTATTAATATTCAGAGCCACCACTGAACAGTAGCTTGTGTGAAAAAGCGTCTCATGTTTCTATCTGGATCCTTACAATTACATCACATATTGTTCGACCTTATGGAAGATATTAGCCGTTTTCACACTGCAGGACGGACAAGTCGTCTCGGTCTAACAAATCGTCCGTGTGCTGGAGTGTGAAAATGGGACAAACACGACTCTGGACGACAAGTCGTCTGAATTTGTCCGTCGTTTGTTCATCTTTTCAGACGATTCTTCGTGGACGCATTGTTCGTCTGGACGAACAAATCGACCAAAGGTCGTCTTAAACTCACATCTGTCGTACAAACAGTCGAACAAGTTGTCCGTGCATTGAACTTCTCTAGAATTATCGGTATCCCGTCATTTGCTGTTTGTACATCAGTGGTACGTGTGATCAGATGCGAATTTATGATGGCCAATTAACACAAGACGATTTTTCCTCTCGCTTTCACACAAAGACGAACAAATCGTCCGACGAATTGTCCGTCATCTAATGTGAAAACGGCTAATATTCGCAATGAGCCAAATAATACTATATACGACCATTTTGCAAGGAAAGGAGAGAGAATCGAGCATAACTAAGGATACGACATTTTTGAATCCGCAACTTTTTCTTTCCGTATTCAAAAAAAAAATCTCCGTCCACACGTAGCGTATTTAAATCGAATTTGCCCGTCCACAACAATACGATGGTATGCGGGTTCAGTCTAGTACCCAGGCGTTTTGACGTTTTTCCATCATACTGATGAATGTTTCATTCTTTGCTAAGAGACTGGACACTACTTTTACGTCATCGTATTCGAAAATATCCGGATTCTCCGTCCACACGGATTCGGATTCGTTGCGTACTTATTTTTTTTCCACTCTGGAGAGCGTATTCAAAAAGTTCCGGATTCACTACCGAATACGCCGTATCTGTGTGGACGAAAGCCATATCTGGAAAGAAAAAGTTGCGGATTCAAAAAAATTCGTATCCGTGTGGACGGGGCCTAACTTATCAAATCTTCTGTATTTGCATCAAGTCCCGCTTCTGAAGCACACGTGCGACAAATCCCGTGGGGGAGTGGGAGACAAGCATACTAATACATTGCAAATTGTGGGGGATAAACTGAACTCGCCAAACACTAACAAATCCCGTGAGGTAGAGGGAAACAAACACACCATGTGCAATTATGAAAATAACATCCGTTGTAGAGTAGTGGTAGTTACACGCACCAAACACACGAGCATCAAATTCCGTGGGGTGGAGGGAGACAAATACACCAACAGCAAATCCCGTGGGGTAGTGGAAGACAAATACACCAACAGCCAATCCCGTGGGGTAGTGGGAGACAAATACACCAAGTACATTTACAAAACTAAAAAATCGTGGGGTAGTGGGAGGTAAGACTCACCACGTACATGAGCAACAAATCCCGTGGGGTCGTGGGAGACAAACCCATGGGGTAGTAGGAGACAAATACACCAAGTACATTTACAAAAATAACACAAATTTCGTGGGGTTGTGGGAGGTAAGACTCACCAAGCACACGAGCAACAAATCCCGTGGGGTAGTGGGAGGCAAAAAGCGTTAAGAACCACGGAGCAGCATACAGAGTCGGGGTGACCTCGAGCTCCTCAAGATGGTCATAGAGCGGTTCATGATAATCGTGCATCAAACGTGTCAGCATGTAGAACTGCACCTGAAAACCAACAACACAACTGTACACTCATCCTATCCGCACTTTCAGTGGCAATATTCAGTGAGACAAAACTGTGATGTTGCAAAAGATTTAGTTGAACAACAAAATTGAACTATTATGAAGAGTTGGAAATATAATTTTCATTACGTGGCGATAAGGGTTTGTCCTGATTTCAAAATGTTAACAACGCTGTAGAAAGGGGGAAGGGGTGCAACTACAAAACAGAAAAGAAGTAAAAAAATATAAAAAAAAAATCCTAGACGAGAGTATACCTCCATATACCCTCACCATAACAAGCTTGCTGCCCCCTACACCAAAACCTGGTGAAATTCTAGTAATCCTCAAGGGTAAACAGGAGCTTTTTTATTTCTCTTTTTGAGCTAAAAGTTCTATCCATTTGGAATTAATTCAATAAGTAATTACCTGTTGTTGTTTTTTTCAGTTTTGGAAAATATAACTTAAAGGAAACCTGTAGTGAAAAATAAATACTTGCCAAATAAAAGACATTGCTGCACTGATTTGTTGTGTGAAATTTCAGAGCTGAAAACCGTCGCATAAACAAGAATGGAGCAAAAACATTTCGGTATTTTGTCGATGGATGCCGCCATTTGAATTTTGACGTACTGCGCTCGGGCTGCACGCTTGTCCTCTGAAGAAGAACGATTGTAGTATTTCAGCTTGAAACTAAAAGGAGTCACAGCCTTGCGAAGGAAAAACGTTTCCCATTCCACCATTTTGATATGATTACGAGTGCTGCTCGCCCAGGGAAAGCTGAAAAGGCCACATTAACACACGCGGGAAATCCCTTCCCGAGCGCAGTGACGTCAAAATTCAAGATGGCGGCATCCATCGACAAAACACTGGCAAAATACCAAAAGATTTAAAACAGCCCCATAATTCAGTGTAATTCCGGAATTTCGGAATGGCTTATACCGCTGAAAAAGTACAAAATGGCGGCCACCAGAGATCGATCGATCGAGTAATAAATAACAAACTCTGCCGTGTTCCGATACTGAAACCCATCTCCGATATCCAAAGTGGGGCGCTAGTTTTCTTACGGTTCTTGTGTTCTGCATGTAAATAATAGGTCTCTCTCTCCTCCTCATACCTGCAGTTCTTGCATGGTTGGCTTGTACTGCTTCCTGATGCCGAGGTGGAAAAGGACGTGGCACAAGGCGTCAAAGGCATCCCTCTCTTCCAGGTGCATGAGCAGCATGCCCGCAACAAAGCTGAGCCCTTGACAGTAGCCCACCTCCTCGTCCACAATGGAATACCCCTTCAGGAGACTGAAAAGCGCCATCTGACCCTGGCCCAGGGGAGTAGCAAAGTAGGGGTGACTGGGGAATGTACGGCCTGCAATGGAAGGTTCGTGTAGTATTACCACAGCAGCTCAACTGTGATTATTGAGCCAACTAAACTGACTAACAACTGCAGTCTGGCCCTTTTTAAGCAGTATATTCAAGGATTTCCAGGCACTGGACAACTTTTCCTCCAAAGTAATTGATCTTAACTAAAAAGATGGCGACTTGTACATTTACCCATAATTACTAGCGTTCGAAAAATATGAAAATGCTCAATAAGAACGTCCAGAAACGATCTAGAAAACTTAAAACCTAGCGTACACAATGTTGTTAGTGCATGGACACATTTCATAAACAATGGTCTTTCACGTTCAGCTATCAAATGAGTTAGGTACCAAAAGCATTGTAATCAAATATACAGCCGCCATCTCATTGGGTGTGATGGATTGGCCTGAAGTGAAGATGTCATGACGATCCAGTTTAAAGTTTAACATCAAAATGACACGATGTGCACGTTGTAATGCACCACTACACTGGTCACCTTTTCATAATGGTATTTGAAAATAGAACGTCCTGGTGAACATCTGAATTACAATCTTATATTTCCTCTTTTAACACATCGTCACATTAAGCAACAACAAACTGAATAAGTGGAACGGAAACAGGAAGAAGCGATGAAAAGCTTCATCGCCGTTGTCCTTCCACACGGTCGATCTCTCTATTACAATAAAGCTTTCATATGCTAGAAGTATTTTGTGTTGTAACATTAAACAAGTGGATTGCTTTCACGCTGTGGGCCTTTACATATACAGTTTACGCCTGTAGAGGCAAAATACTTTCACGGCCAAAGGTTTTCAAGTACTTAACATTTTGAAATGAAATTCGGGTTCAAACTCACAGAGGGAGCGCAATATAACATAGTACCCCCTCAATCACTGAGCGTCCCCACAACGTGCAGATCCATTTCCAAGCACAGTGACTCTGAAAGCCGGTGCTTGTCCACAGTTTCTATAGTGTTAATCGGATAAGAGTATGTGACTCCCCATAACCTATCAAAAGCCAACTTCCAGCAGAAACCGGTGCTCATTTAAACAGCTATGTCGACTGGAGCAAGTCAAGTAGTGTGCCTTGCTCAAGACATAACACAGTATAGTCTCGTCAGGATTTGAACTCATGACCATTGGGTCAGGAAAGCAAAACGCTCGACCAGTGCACCACTTTCATTTGATGCTGGAATATTGACGTGAATAGAAATAATGTAAGATCTGTGTCTTTCAATCAACAAATAATCGAATAAAAACAATGATATATGATCTGTAAGATACAACTACTAAAATTGGTCAATTAGGCTAGGCCTGGTTTAGACGAATAACCTATAAGAGCTTCTGCAACATTAGTTGTATTAAATTACGACAACGCAAATATAAAATAGTCACGATAATGTGATAAATTATATAAAATTAAGCTTTGGCAACAAAATGCAACATTCCAATGTATGTTAACTTTTCGGCACAGTTCAAATGAAGATGTACTATTTATATTCAAGTGCAATTCTAGTACTGCAGTAAGTTTGACAAAGCAATAAATACTAGTGCAGTAAAAAGGCAAAGAAAGTGATCAACTGTTGTTAAAAGATTAAACTGGGTGCATATACTTTGCCCTGGTACACACTGTCTAAAACTTTGGTCTGTCTTAAGCATCTCTCAACATCTGAAATCAGAAATATATTGCGACTAGCAAAATTAATGGTTCGTGAAGTGATGAAATTAATGGTTCGACTGAAGTGCTACACTTTGATATTCAGGAGCAATAGTATTTTTTCCAGAATTCTTAACCAGGAGTAATGACAAAACCTTAAGACGCTTTTAAAGAATAGAACAAAAAGTGAAGAGTTGTCCCAGAATACAAATTATTGTTGCCTTCAACTTTCTACTCATAAATATTATAGACTTATAAATGACAGTACATTAGTGACAAAAGGATGAAATTTCAATCTCTAATCAAGTCTTTTTCAAGGTCCAATGAAGTAATACTCAAACCTTTTGACTTTCAATAACTTGCTTGATTATTGCTGACACAGTTTTTGTGCGTATGACTAATGTACCAGTGCGTAGGATATAAGAGCTACAAAAATATCAAGCGAAAGCAAATTGCCACAAGCTTTTTTGCTGCGTATTTTACACAGGCTCCCGGGTTAACAAAACCCCTGGATCAGATTATCTACAATTGTAGAAAAATCGTCTTCAGAACGGACAAAATGGTTCGCCTAATATAAAGACGAAACGTTTATTAGACTGAAAACTGATGTAAGTCCAGATTTTGCATGCAAAACCAAGACCTTTTGTGACATTTACCACAGCACAAGAGTTACATACCTAGATCAATGAAAATGGAATGTTGATGACTGGTAGGGACATCCTTCACACTGTCATAACAGCGCGACCGCCTCCTCCAATGTGGCAACGGCTGCCCAGGATTGTGTAACTGGTGCTGCTTGATCAAAAACTGCCACACCTCCCCTCGCTTTAGTTTAGGTACTCCTGCAGGATGACAAAAGACAAGCTTGTAACTGGCCGGGATGTCTCTATTCTACCAATTACATAAATTCAGTCACTGTGCTAACTCGGTGGGTGGCTCTGGGGAGTCTGCTGTGTTCTGTAGCTAGAGCAGGTACAGATCAGTCAGTTAGTGTGAAGCTTTCAGAGAGCGAGGTTAAGGTCAGATCTTAAACATGAAGTTCCAGTATAAAAAAGACTGGCTAGGCCATTGTTGGTTTACGTGCCAATCAGTCACCATCGAGTGACCAACTCTGTCACAGCTGTGTAACATGCGATGTTATAGCGCGCAATTCTAAAATTAATAACATGGAAGATACACGTGAAAGCAAGCGCGTTTCTAAGACCAACAAATACAAGTTGTACCAAAAGTATCTGTAGCTTCCTTCTGTTCACTTTTCTCGAGTTTATTTGGTCTCCGTCTTCAACATTTAGAGTCTAGTGAAGAGTTCTGTAACACACGTCAGTTTCGAGTATTTTAAATTTACATTTCCACGATGAGAAAAGAGGCAGTAGCTATCCCTTTTATACTGTAACTTCCTATTGAAGAGACCTCCAATGGCTGCTTCAACTTCTCGTCAGTCACACTGGGATGTATTATGGTTTAGTCCAGGAAATTAACAGACTTTCATAGTTGTCATGGTAACTATAACTCTGTGCTATAAAGGAGTACAGTATTGACCAATCAGAGCATCTATATTATAATATTTGATAAAGTCACGCTATAAATGCCTTATACGGTTACTTAATATATAGCTATCAACTAACTAACCCGCTTTCACTGCTTCCCTCATGACAGACTGTTCCACCTTCCCAGCTGTCTTCAGAAGCTCGTTCCATCTCTCAGCAGCTTCCTCAGAGCAAGGAAACTGTTCTTCGTAATCCAGTTTCAATCGCTTCACCTCCATGGCATCTTGGTGCACTGCAGTATCATGAAGAAATGATAAGATTCTTTTCAACTACGATACACAAATAGATTTGAACCATTTCTAGCTAGAGGGACTATCAAAAATTTGGATACCTACCCATATGTATGTCAATACTTAACCACTTAATCAGGATTGCCACACATCCTTCAATTCCCCTGAGAAAACATTTCACTGACCTTAAACACTGAAATTCTAACAAGCTTGAACTTCAAATGCTTTTTCAGTTTCTTGTCAAGGTACTCAATATACCTGCATATCCTAATTTATAGGTATTGATTAAATGATATGACTTTCCCCGACTTTTCCCTGACTTTGTGCACGAAGCCAAATTTCCCATCAACACGTGCAAAATACACTGACTTTTCCTCGATCTTGAAAAAATCATTTTTCCTGACTTTTTACTGACCATGGCAATCCAAAGATAACAGATGAAGTTTGTAGCCCTGAGTTAAGCAATGAAGTTTCTATCCCCGAGTTAACAGATCAAATATCGAATTTCTAACCCCGGGATAACAGATAAAGATTTCAAACCTGAGATAATAGATGAAGTTTTTAACACGAGGATAGGAGATGAAGTAACTCCGGCGGAGTTAACAGCTCAAATTTCTAACCCTTAGGGTTATATAACAGATCAGATGAAGTTTCTAAGCCCGAGTTAACAGATGAAATTTCTATCCCTAAGATAACAGATAAGTTTTTAACCCAAAGATAACAGATAAAGTTTCTACCCCGGAGATAATAGATGAAGTTTCTAACCCTAAGATAACAGATGAAGTTTCTAAGCCCGAGTTAGTAGATAAAGTTTCTAACCCTAAGATAAAGATAAAATTTCTAACTGCGAGAAAACAGATGAAGTTTTTGACCCTAAGATAACGATGAAATTTGTAAGCCCGAGATAATAGATGAAGTTTTTAACCCTAAGATAAGAGACAAAGTTTCTAACCCCGAGATAAAAGATGAAGTTTTTAACCCTAAAACGACAGACGAAGTTTCTACCACCGAGATATAACAGATAAGGATTCTAAGCCCGAGTTAACAGATGAAATTTCTAACCCCGAGATAATGGATGAAGTTTCTAACCCTCAGATACGAGATTTATTTTTTAACTCACAGATGAAGTTTCTAACCCTAAGATAACAGATGAAGTTTTTAACCGTAAGATATAGACGAAGTTTCTAAACCTAAGATAACAGATGAAGTTTCTAATCCTAAGATAACTGACGAAGTTTCTAACCATGCATGAGATAACCGATGCAGTATACCTTCTAAGGTCTTGTTCTCATTCTCCATTCTGATAAGCAATATCTGTTCCATTATGGCCTTCCTCCACAGCGCTCTCAACTCAGCAGTCGTCCTCTTTCGACCTGTGACATCACTCCAAGACTGGGAACTTAGTTCAGCAACTGTCAGTAAAGACGAAGTATTGCAAAATATAAATTAAAGCATATCTTAACTGAAATAAGTTGTTTGATCGACTGAACTCGGACAGAGGGTTAGTAAGGTTTACATCTACTGTAACCCTAGTGCACCATATCAACTTTTCTCTACGTTACTAATGCACTAACGAAAAGAAACGAATATTCTTAAAAACTAGTCTTCCATGTTTAATAAACATAACCTGCTGTGTCCTCCCTAGTGAGTTTTCACATATTTCTATCTTTGTACAGCGAATTCTCACTCAACAAAAACACCTCGATAACAGTGTTTCCATTAATGTGTTATGACGCGCATTTGAAGCACAGAAATTGAAAAGGACGCACGACTTTCAACCTTCTGGCGTCCCGGTGATGCGGCACGTAAATATTTTAAGAAAACATTTTTCTCTAAAACAGACCTGTGTGACAAACGGTCAAGGAACACAGACAGAAAACTAGGTCCCAGCCAGACCAACCCATGTGCCAATGCGATCGTCTTTGGTAGCTAGGACCCCGGGAGGGGAGGGGAGGGGGGGACTCACCCAAATTCTGGGTAGGGGTGTACGGCCCAATCCCTCACCCTATTCCAGACCAAAAACGGTAATTTTCTATACCCTACTTCAGACATAAAAAAAACTAAATCATTACTCTGTAAAAGAAAGAAGTTTCATGGCAGGAATACCCTTTTTCAGACTAACTGCGAAAATCTATACACTATTTCAGACCAAATCGGCCCCAAAACAATATATACTCTAAAGGGTCACAATACCCGTATAGCCAATTGTGGGGGGTACATCCCTACCGGGCTAGAGACCCCTCAAAATTGAAAGTGGCCACTAATTTTAAGACTGAGGGTCTCGAGGACCCTTGATTTCCAGAAATTGTAGGAACACTGGATAATATGGACACCTCATTAAAAAGGATAGCTTGCCTTGGATCCTACAAGATTCCCGAGTCATTTTACTTTCAAGGCACTCATGATAACACAGACACCTTCTTAAAATGGACAACAGACACTTTTTACAAGCTACAAAACTGGTCAGCAACTATTTTCATAGCCACAATCGTCCACAATGATGTGCAGATGTATTTAAGGCAATTTTAAAAGCAATAAAATGACACAGCTTCTTATATTTGGACCCTCTTAACAGTGTTTTATAGACGTATCCCCTGTTATTGATTCAATTGTTTGAAAGGACAGACACCTCATCAAAACGAATACTACTGGTATCTCGAGTGTCTTTATGACACTATCGCACATTTTTCATTTGCTTTAACCTATTGTTTAATTGTAGATATGAAACAAAGTTGTAGTTGAGAGAAACATCGGCATGCAGTTGAAAATGTACTCACTGCAAAGTATACCTCGCAATATCACGATCTGTTATGACTGTGTCAACCTAAATTCCCACTAAATAGTAACAAAAGAGGGAAGGCTTACCATGAGAAACAGAAGGCACAGAATCCTTCTTGGACGGTGTAACGACGCTATTGAAAATGTGCTGTATGAAAAAAACAAGAAGTTAGTGTACAAAAAAATCACACCAGCTAAAAAGAATCCAAACCACGATAAGCCGGCAACAGGTTAATTTCATCGGTTGGTTCACATATATTTTTAGTAATAAGATTGGAGTTTGGATTTGCCAAAACATTACTGGTGATACGTAAAATAAAATCAACCAATGGTTGACAAATCGATTTTCCGCGCCATAACGTGGGAAGAAGCTGACATTTCATTTGAAATGTTAGCCTCTGGTGATATTGCCCAATTGCTGGTGATATTGCCCAACTCACCATTGCGATCTTAGTTCGTGACTTAATCGGTTGCATGCTTGAGACGCCTGACTGACACCATACCCTGAAGACTTTGTGTGTGCAGAAAAAGGCCCCCATTTTAGATTTTACGTATTGGATTTGAAATTTCGCCCTAAATATAACATGTGATGTGTTACTGAATTCTCCTAAACTGTCTGTATAGTTTCATTGTAAACGAGGTAGGAAAATTTGCTTTTCATCACAGATGGTTTGTTGCATAATTTATGATTAACTGTTTTATTCTCATAACCAGAGAACTTATTCTGTGCAGATAATATAAAATGTAATTTTATACTAAAATGAAAGGGTAACACTCAGACTGTAATTAAAATAATTGCAACTAGCTATTACAATAGTGAAGAGCACAGTTACAGGGGTTTCAATAAGAAATATAGTAAGTGGCAAAAGTTGAGGAGTAGGCGGATAACAGACAATGAGTGCCATAGTGTGATCTTAAATAACCCTCAGTTTTCAACAGTTTTTCAACTGAAGTAGGCGGCGAATTCAAGTGGAGTAACCGGCGAAAATCGCCGGCTGCCGGCTCTTATTGAAACCCCTGTATACATTACTCAATTCTTTAAGAAGAATGAGAATTTAATGTAGTGTCTCAAGAACAGTGCTAACTATATCATCACTAGTTTGTTTGTATAACTATTTTACACACTTTCTACACACTGTCAACAATCTATGAATCAGATTACCATTAATAATGTGCAAGAAAGGCAAAAAATGCAAGCAGAAATACAAAAACGTTTAGTTAGTGCTGCTACAGTAGTTGAAGAGAAATGATAATTCTGACTCAGTGTAACGACAGTATGGAATTGGCAGATTAATACAGTCAACTCTTGCCTTGCAGACAACACCAAGTAAAAGTATTTCTTAAAACAAACATTTACAAAACACTGCCACTAAGAAACTTCCATTGCCAAAACAACACATTACCAAGATTTATACTGATATTCTGCAGTAGCCAGAGGTTTAATATTGCAAATTTTTATATTAAGTTTATTTGCATCAGGAGTGCTTGTCTTTCTAGACTGACTCAAAATGTACAATGCAATATTGTAGACTTGAGTCGGTCTAGGTAGAGGGTTCAAAGACCCTATACCATGTTATGATATATATATTTTACATTAATTTTTATATGAGAGTTATAACCAGAGAGTTGGTAGCACTACAGCTGGTTGGGGGTGATACATTTGATTCCCTTTTCTAATGTCATCAGGACAATTTATGTACTGTATGTATACAGTTGCGAGTGTCTGATTAGGCAGTGTGGTCAAATTTATTTACCTTTAATGACCATTATTTTTAAATGTTTAGTTCAATGTCAGAGTGAATGAAATTTTACTTGTCCTGGAAACAAAGGAAAATTAATGAGAAAGCCAAACTGCATTTTATTTCCTCACACTTTCTCAAAAGTTATAAAATAATGTGCAAATCTAAAAATAGAAACCTGACATTGGGTACATATATTGCTGAATTCTCCTAGACTGTTTCCATAGCTTCCCTGCTAAACAGTTTGGAGAATTTCATCTTTTACCAAACACCACATTTCTGTATGAATAATGTAAAGAAAAATTGCGCCAACAACTAGCTATCACCACTAAGTACTAATTAATCCTGAATAGTAGGGATGTAACCTGTCAACAGACACTAACCTCTCCTGGCCTGCTTCGTACATGGAAATTCCTCCTCTTGTATGCAATGTATGTCACCTTTGGCCTGCATTACCAAGTCAATAAATAAAATTAGTGATCCACAGTAAGGTCATGTAGGACAGCTCAGTAAGATCATGAGGTATATAATTCTTTATTACGTATGAACAGTGTGCTTTTTGAAATCTGCAATGAATAGTTATAGGCAATTTTTCTGTTGTTGATTACATTAAAAATTCTGCAAATGTCTAGTTGCAGGTGTTCAATGTATTTATATTTTATCTTCTGTTAAGTTTTTAATTTTAAGAAATGTTGACAAATGTACTGGATCATTAGTCTGCATTCTTGACAGTACCTTTCAAGGTGAGTGCAGTCAGAGGTGTTACCATCTGTGCTAACTTATCACACACTGAGGATACTGAATTGAATCCAGGACCTCCTAATTGGCAGTCAGAGGTGTTACCATCTGTGCTAACTTATCACACACAACGAGGATACTGAATTGAATCCAGGACCTCCTGATTGGCAGTCAGAGGTGTTACCATCTGTGCTAACTTATCACACAGACTGAGGATACTGAATTGAATCCAGGACCTCCGAATTGGCAGTCAGAGGTGTTACCATCTGTGCTAACTTATCACACACACTGAGGATACTGAACTTTATCCAGGACCTGATTGGCAGTCAGAGGTGTTACCATCTGTGCTAACTTATAACACACACTGAGGATGTTGAACTGAATCCAGGACCTGATTGGCAGTCAGAGGTGTTACCAACTCCACTAATACACATCTACTTACCATGGAAATTTGTTGATTCTTAGGTTATCCCTGTAGACAAGAACTCCAATATGCGACACTCCTATGAGCACCTCTTCACCCTGGCTGTCCTATATCACACATTACACTGGTCAGTACATCGCTACATTTCAACACTGTCTACCCACAATGAAGTACTGGGAATAGGATTGAGAGGAGGGGGGGAGGGTTCAATTTAGTCTGTGATCTCATGAGTAATGGTTGTACAGCCTGAAAGTTAGTTAAAACAGTAGACATACTAGATTTTTAGATGTTATTTCTGTTTTCGATATTTCCAACCTCTAACTAGTGGTCATTATATAACACAGCAGAGTTCTTAGTTGTTATTAAAAGCTGCATTTCAAACTCTGTAGTGTAATTCTGTCTTTGTCTGTCAACTAATGAGTTTTAAACTCTATTAAGCCCCCTCTGGAGGGCCTGAAATTTAATCTTATTAGAGCATTTACAGTATGTAATATTAAGATTTGTTACTGGACAGAGTTCAATAACAGATTTTGCAAGCAAATTACAGGAAAAACAGAGAGTCGAATGAGCTAATTAGATCTGAGGTTAATAAATTGCAACTTTTTATATAATGAGCTGTTACTGTTACTATTGTTTTCTGCTATATGATGGAAGTGGAATAACAAAAATATTTTAGCAAATATTTTGTCTGTGTCCATCAAACAGGTATACCAACCAAACACTCTTTTCCTGACCTATAACTTTTCTTCATTTAATTTGAGTAGATTAATTATGAGAAATTGCAAATACCGATAACAAGAAATTATATATTAACTTATTCTCTAGGTCTTGACTTATTAAAGTTGAAAAAATAATACAGCTACATAACACAGCACTAAGCACTACAATAAAGTAGATCTATACAAGTTAGTGTTTTTATCTGTTTGGCTTGTATCCTATTGCTAATATTATAAACAAAACTCCATAAAAACCCCAGATTCTTTTCAATGTATTCTTGTTCACTATGCTTGCAACACTAGCACGAAAGTGCAGTTCAAGTTCTCTTGCCTTTGCTGGATGTGCATCCACCCCATACATTGCAAGTCTTCGCGCACTCTCAAGATATCGAGTATCAGCTTCAAATGGTGACATTCCCCTATCAACAAGATACAAGGGAAAATTCACATAAATGCAAAACCCTGTATAGCATGAGTCCCATCCCTGGGTAAGATGTAGCATTCATTCTTTTTTATGAAAAATGGCCATTTCATTTATTAAGAAATGAGGCGGTCATTTACAACATACTATGATTCCTCATTCTGAGAATTTATGATAGCTCCCCAGGTCCTAGTCTTTCTTGCACCAGTACCACCACAGAAACTGTTAAAAATTTCATAAATATCATGAAAAGGATGTTCAGGGATCACAACTTCTCTTGGAATCAAACTTATAAGAAAAAAGTTTCTAAAAAAAAATAACCCAAAAATTGAAAATGCATGATTTTATAACATTACACTTGGGAATAAGTAGTTTTACTGACCTGTGCTGTTTGTGTAGCTCCCTTATTTTGTCAAGCAATTCAATTGTCTGTAGAGAAAAAAACCATTAATTAAACATAACTAGTTACAAGAAGGTAATGTTACAAAGTACAATACCTTGCATATAGAAGCAGCTAATAATTATAGGTATGTGTTTCACTGCTGTATTTTTTAATCACTTATCACTTTAATACTATTAAATACTTGTTACAAAATTAATAGTTTTGTGCTTCATGATCAGAAAACATTTTGGTTCAGGAGAAAAAAAATATAATATAGAATTGACAACAATCCTCAGCTATAGCACATGATTGGCAACAAGTTGTGAGCCATTACAGTTTTGCAAGGTTAAGCACTATATAATAAATTTGTTTTAATTATTATTATTAGAAGTGTTTGCCAGTTGCATTTCATGTTTCAGTCAAAAAAGAATTTATAGCTAAATCAGAACTGTTCCTAGGTCTTGTTAGTTAAGTTATACTGCCAGACCAACAGCTTCAGAATGACCTGGTGCTGACTGTACTAAACTGTGATAATTTATAGCACTAACCCTGCATCTTCTTTTTAGGATAAACTGATCATAAGAAACTCTAAAGCACTCACCTGATTGGGAGCAAACATCATTCCATCAAGATAACCTGCACGATGATCATGAGGATCAAAATCCCCATACTCCGCTGTAAAATACAAACAGAAGTAATTACGACCCTACAAGAAAGGTTTTACCCAATACAATAATATCAGTAATCAATGTTTTTATCTGACAACAGCACTTGATTTCTGTTAAAACTTCTGCAATGTCCATCAAAGTATTATTGGACAACAAGGCTGGAGTTTTGATGCTTTCATTTGCACTGTTTAGCTACCAAATCCCACTACTGTAATGTGCAATAGTTCAAACATGAGACGGTGTGACCTACCTTGTACTACATAAGATCCCAGAAGGGCCTGTGCAGCAAATGAACATGGCAACCTGCAATTACAGTTCAACAAGTTGTCAACACCATAAAGCTGAATCTTACAGACACGCAAACCTTTTCAGTCCTAAGACAAAGTGTAAATATTAAAAATCATAACAAGCATCCTACTATTTATATGAACATAAACTAAATAATAATAAATTATTCTATCAGAGAGCATCCTAAGCCTGCGGGGCTTAAAAAAAATTTTCATATGGAGGCTGGTTAAGTTGCCACTGCACAGTGATTTTAGCTCGGCCATGTCTTGTTGTTTATCTGGTCAATATTAAGGAGAAGAAATACTGAAAAACATTCCAAATGTACTCTGGATCATTTTTAAGTGCTTTTTGTCAATCAGTCATTTGTGAATTGATACCAGATGTGAACTTAGTACAAATCAATACTTCATTCGATAGATAGTTCAGTAATTTAATGTTTTAAAAACACAGAATATATGTGGATGCCCAGTCAACAAGTGACTGGCACCAGAAAGTCGTGTCTGGTCAAGTCACCATTCTGACTGGACATTACCTGCTGACCGACTGTTATTTTGAGCTCTGAGTCTGATCAAGTTGTTTAAAATCTTACTGGACAGGTACTTTACTTAACTGCTGGAAAATTACAGGGCTTCTGATAGGGTGCAAAAATGTGAAAATCATGTAGCATTTTCAAGGTACATTATGTGGCAAATTATGCAATTTTTTTTAGCCAAATTAACATTTAATTGTTTTATGGGGTCTCAAAGGAATAAAACCACTTTTTGCTGTCCAACAGGCAATTACAGCATAAAGGAACAATAAAGCAATCAAAATATAATTTGTTGCCTTATTTGATAATAGACAATATGAGATTACTCATGACAAATATAAGCAATCTCTATTTGTTCCGCTATAATTTTACAGTTCAACATGAATGTTTTTAGGGTTACTGTATCCAACAATCCTTTTCCTAAGTTGCATTCTGTTTTTGTACAACTGCTTGTATGTGCTTGTCTACCACAAACATTCAAAGATGGCCAATGTTACAAGAAGAGAAAAACATTGGACAATCATCCATGTGAAATGTGTCATTGGCATAATTGAGCCCCTAATGGTCTGCAGTTATATTCACAGTAAGACACCATCTTTCTTCTGCTGCAAGGAACACATTCAGTGCAAATAACTACAAATTAAACTTTAAAATAGCTTTGCTACCATCATCTGCATCTTGACAGCGACACTCAAGCTGTTCTTGTACTTATATTTTCACCCACAATTTCAAAGAGTTCCTCAATGATTGTCATTGGTCTATTTGCAGTGAAAACTCGATTCACGCAATAACTTATCTATAAACATACCTGCCAGTGTTAATGTCATCCCTTATCTGCAAACACAATAAATACCTGAAAGCAAGAATACACTGCAAGGTCAGGTTGGCAGTAGTCAAGTCTCTGGTGAAGGATGCAGGGACAAAATACCTGCTAATGCATGGGTCAAATGTAATACACTCAAGCTTTATAAAATTCAGTTGTGAAAAAAAATTCAGATTTATTTGTCATGCTAAAATAGAATAATTTGCCTTCTCAAAACAAGGTGGCTGGCATTAAGGCCCCCTCTTTTGGCTATTTGGCTGCCTCCTTCAAAAACTGTGCTACAAGTATATAATTATTTAGCCTTCTCCAGCAGCGTATGAACCTACTACCCTGAATCATTTTGATAAGGCTGAATAATGTGATAGATTTACATCAATCTTCTAATATAGACCTTCAAGGTAGGCTCAAGACTAGGAAATATAAGTTTGCACTGAAATGGCTTTCGCATGCTTGAAACTTTCCAGGTTGGCCAAAGTCGATCCAAGTGTATAACAACCATCAAATTCACTTGCAAGATTCATCCCTGCTGTGTGATTCAAGGGAAATTCACCGCCCTGATTCAGGTGTTCCACATTAAATTTCACTTAAAAAATCATATTGAACTCATCACTTCACAATTCATGCACCATTATTTTTCTCCTGAAATTTAAGGTGGAATGCCCTCATTAGAGCAACAAATTTTCCTATAGAATATACAGTAATATTTTCAAGGATAAATCCAATCCCAGGGTTTTTTAGAAACAAAAAGCACATTCACAGACTTTCAAGGAGTGTGCCAATCCTGTGCAGTAAGTTATAATTTGTTAAACAGAGGAACATAGACCCAAAATAATATCAATGGCAATTTAACCTCCAAGAACCTACCTTGTGTAATCTGTCTTCAACTGTGATGGAACGGGCTCATAGAATTTAACACAGAACTGGAAATTTGGGGCAGTCCCTAAAACAAAATTAAATGATTGCAATTATAAAATTGAGAATCTCCCATCCTCTCTGGTGCTATATCATGCAAAAAAGAAATAATAAGTATGCTTAAATACCTCAGTGAAGGAAAATAAGCATTATAACAGATAATTGGATGCTATATGTATGCAAAATCCAAGATATCAACTAGCATTTTTTGTATTTTTCATAGGTACAATTGTTAGGGCTCGAAATTGGTGGTAATCTACAAGTCCAAAATCTAGCAAAAACACTCACAGACTAGTAAACTTCTTCATTAACTAGTATCCAGTGTCTAGTAAACATTTCTAAGCATAGTAAATAAGCACTGTATATAATGACTGACAAAATCATTGAAGTTATATTTCTAATTGTAACAACAGTAAAACCAAACTTGTTCCAGGAAATTATCTGTGCTTCCACTCACACATGGTTCCACTGACACTGGACATTCAAATGGCTTTTTTCAAGTGCAACGTCTTCAGGTTCTTGTTAAAGTGTGTAAGCATTCAGGATTTATGTGTATCAATTATTGGTGACTGCACCGGTTGTAGCTTTTTAGCGTGGCTTTGCAACAATTTAAATCTGAAAGCTATCAACATACCATATATATCTAATTGTGTGACATTTTGTACCAAAATCCTAGCACAAGTTTCAAGATTTACCAGACTCCAATTAAATAACTGTTTCAACTACTTTGTGAATTTATCATTAAGATCAGTGTTTTGACTATTACAAGTTGACTAAATGCAAATGTGGTTTTGTTGTAGTATTTCAAGCTAAATTACCAATTTATATTCACAGAAGTATTATAGATGGTGTTTTCAATGACCTCAAGGAATACAAAGACTGAAGTCAATCCAAACAAAACTAAAAATTGCATGATTCCCACCAAATTGTCAAATGAAATATATCAGTCAAGTTTGATTGGTGATTCTACAGGTAATCCAATCTAAATAATTTTAATGTGGTATTCTTTGATCGTATTGAATTGAGAATATTTAATTTGCCCTGTACTAGAAAATTGCAATTTTGAGCATAATACAAATATCTCCTACTATACAATATTGTTGCTCTTTTTCTACCATACAGCCTGTTTAAAGAATTGATTAACCCAATGACAAGATGTTCTTGAAAAATACATGCATAATGTCAATTCTTGGTCAATTTTCTTCAGTGAAAATATTGGACCCAGCGTGCAAGAATATATAACAAGATGTTGCTCTGCCATTGCAGACAAAACAATCTTCACAATCTTTTGGTATTCAAATCTTCAATTATACCAAGACAACAGAAACTGGGAGGCAGACGGTGTGATGTAGATACATGCAAATCTAAATGAAAAACATTTAGCAAAGTGTAAATCGATCCATTGCAGAAATTAATATCTTCTTGTACATGTACAGGACATTATTAACATTTTCAACTGCTGTCCACCTTCACAACAAATGCAATATCTGTTTGATTATAAATATTGGGTAACAAAATGAAACAAGATCACTGTTCAAAAAAATATGAAAACAAGATATCTATAATTGAATAAATACCCTTTGTTGAGTGCAGTAGGTCCTGGCAGGCTGCTGGCTGACACAGTCACAAATTTATTATCATTTCAATTTATGGTAGACTGTTAAAAATACATCCCCATTATATACCATTTAGTGCATTTAATTTACAAAATACTAATTTTCGTTTAAAAGTCTGAAAATGAAATAAAAAATAAAAATTATGATATAATATTCATGACTTTACTATTTATAATCTTGACAAAATATGTACTTCCTTTTCATTGTGTAGTTCAAAAGCGAAAGTAACTGAAATGAATAACATGAAAAACAAGGGAAAATCTCTTGATTCCTTCTCCATAAAATTATTAATGACAATTCTGTTACTTTGTCAGTGGCTTTTGAAGAGTCAAAACACGTCTGAACAAAACTGGTCAAACAATCCATGTGATTCATAGCTCCACGTATAAATGAGACGACGTTGAAGTACAGTACCCTATTATCGTACTTTCAAGATCAAAGAAAAATAATTGAACAAATGGAAGTCGAAAACGCAGGCAGAATCAGTCAAAACAATTTAATACACAGACAAAGTGTCTTATTCCAATGGGAATCCTCGAGTATAAAGAGTTTGATCCATTTATTATAATAAAAATGCGTCCAGTAGAACGCTCTGAACAATTCTGTTTACCCTAACGATTAATCTGATGGCCAGCATATTTTTAATACATGCATTACATGTACAAGGAAGATTGAAAACGTTGTTGACAAACATAAACTTCGAAAAACTAAATAAACTTCAAATAGAACGATCCCGAACAATTTGTATAAAACGACTCACCATGGCGAAGGTGTGGTGGATTTGAAAATGTAAACAAAAAGCACCGATATTCAAATCATCAAGTAATTAAGTATCTCTAAAAGCACTAACCTTTTAGCTGTTTTTTTATCTCCTTTTGCGGGTTCAACCAGTACTGTAGGAAACAAACGAGGTGACAGTGCCGTCAATATTTAACTCAGCTCGTAAAGTGCTGCGTAATTTTTAAACCAGTCACGCCAGCTAGATAGACAAGATCATGTAGACCTGTTTTCTTCCCAAAATTGGCATGGTCGGAAAAATTATAAATATATCACAACCAGCTATCTGTAATAAAGAAACAAGCCAGCCACTCAAATCAGATTATCGCCCAGAGAGTTAAGTCGTAAGCTTTCAACAGCACACAATTACTTGAATAGCAGAGACAGAGTATCCCAATTTGTACAAATCTGGAAATGTTTTTACCTTTTCGGCTTGAGTCTCGTCTGTCCACAGCAGTCCAAAATATTCCCGTTCTTGAATATTGAGTTGTTCCACAATTCGAGACATAAGATCTAAGCCTTTGGCATTTTTCTGGAAAGTGGAGTCGAACAAGGTCAAACGGAGTAATGCCTAATGGTGATATCTGACTGCGATAAGAACGCAGCGTTTGTGTAAACAACAAACTAAAGCAAAAACTATCACGATACGGTTTGGTTTTTTGCTGGTTTTCGAAGAGAAATAATTCGCAGTATTGGCTTTCCTTCTATCTTTACTATCATACACACGAAGCGCGAGCGACGTGGGAAGTTTCCCAAGTAAAACAAGTAAAAATAAGTATGCAGTTTTGCACTTCGACATTGTTTGTAACGGTTGAAATTGTTCTGTGGAAGTTAACTGAGCTTGCATGAGGTCCGAACAAATACAAGGACAATTGTTCAGACGTACAACAAGCGCAAAGCTGCATATTACCTCGTGTGTAACAATAAACTTTATCTAAATATACTTAGGATGAATTAGACTTACAAACAGATAGGAGTACTTAGTAACTATAACTATCGATTCTGATTTTCCTCCGATGTAACATCATTCTAGAATTAAAGATACTGCAGGGGTAGATAACAGGAACAGACAGACATGACCGTGTGTCGACGTCTTCGAATTAAACACAGAAAGAAAAGCTGACTGAATGAAAGAGTGATTGATCTTTTAGTCAGTATAAAAATGAAAAACTCTCAGGAATAATAAAACGACGCATTCTACGGTTAAGCCAAAGCAATGATTACATGAAAACGAAAAAACATCTTGGCATCGATCCGCATAAATAATTTTGGAACGACCAAACTGAACGAATTGTTGATTCATCTAAGACTTAGAAATGGGCAAACTGGCTGACACATACACGCAAGCTTTTCCAATTGAAATCTGCTATCAAAACCCGTGTAATCTTACAACATTGTGCAAAATATGACATCATTTGAAGTTGGTTACTTACCTGCAACTCAGCCGTCAATACGGTTCCATCGATACAGGTTACTCGACACAGAATTCGATTCCGGAGACTCTTCTGCGATGGCGAATTCTGTGGCGACGTGGAAGCCCCCTGGTGGCCTTCGCTTTCTGTTGATGCGACAGGCATGGTGGATGGAAGAATGTGTCTTCACTACAAAAAGAAAAAGTCAATATCCAACAGTCAAACACTTTCAAAATCACAAACCGAACTCCCTTTTGCAGGTCGAAGGTATCCGCTTGGTCACGTGATTAAAAAACAATGCAACAATCCCTCGGGTGAGACTGACCAATCAACACAGTGCTTACAAAGAATTGAGATTATATAACGTAATGTGATTGGTCAGTATTAAAAAACTTATTTTCCCGCCAACCATGCATGAAAATAGATATTACGCACACAGACGGGCGAGACTCAGTCACAAATGTAACCTGCGATCAGGCCTTCGTACACGCGCCAAGAGACACAGAGTCAGACGGCAATGAAGGCCTGACACAAATCGCTCCAAATGGCGTGTCAAAATGCTAAAATTTAGCATTTTGCTTTGATTGGTTAC
>JANSTR010033341.1:24598-37750 GCA_025434805.1 Antipathozoanthus remengesaui | reverse complement strand
AATGATGAAAGTTTACTGATGTTATATTTCACAAACGAGCGCGTTCAGTTCAGGAGTTACAAACCCCGAGAAACAAAAGCACGAGGATTTTGGAGTCCCATGATGAAATACGAAGAGTGCGTTTTTGGAATAACTCATCAGACAAAAAAAAGAGAACCAGTATAGTTTATTCAATAATTCGTTTTCGGAGTTCCTACCTGTCACACAATCAAATGTTTCTAATTAATTCAGTATTTGTTTGCTGCATGAAATTGTTTGAATTCCTTTCTAGGTTCTTGCACCTGTGAGTGTAAGGCGATGTTTTCACGTCGCATTTACTGTATGTACACGAGTTTGCTGAATTCAGAAGTTATTCGATGTCGGCCATAAGCAGGTCCTGTTTCGTTGGCAAGGAAAATGTTAGACTGAGAACTGGTTACGTCCTACTACAACTCTCGAAGATGGATAAGTTTGTATTATAACATCTGTTTCGAAGTCTGCTCGTTGTAAGAACAACTTTGGGCGGCGGAATATTTGAATTATGGCAGAGGATTAAGAGGGTGAAGATGGCAACTCTTGAACTCGGTGCTCTGTTTAAGAAATATGATATTCACCACGTTACTCCACTACAAATGTCCATAGTGGAAAAGAATCGCTTCTACCTGAACCAATGAATGTTAAAATTTGTTCCAACGTCAAGTCAACAGAGCGCTATCTGCCAAAACTGTGTATTGGAACGTGTACGGCATTCAGCTTGTACTTCAATTTTTGGATTCTACCCACGGAAGGTAAAGTTTTGTCTTGACGCAGTGTAAGCTGCTTGTTCCTTAGTTTTCAGCATTTATAGTTTGCCTATAAATTTTAACACGGTCGTTTTGTTCCAGGTTTACTTCTGTGTGTGGAGATGATGGAAAGGACGAGACTCTACCTTGGTCTCGCAAGCAAGAAAGACTGAAGATAAATTAAAAAATAGATGAAGGCTATAAAGCGAATTCTCGGAAATAGGACTTTGTGAAAGGTGAGAGCTAAGATAGTACATGTATACTACTATAATAGCAAATTGATTTTGGCTTCGTGTCGGTGAACATAGGAATATTTGCTTGAATAATTTTAGCTAAATTTGAAACTGGCGCCGGATAACCATATTACCATATATTCAACAATGTTTATTTCGGTACATTGACTGGTATTTACAATACAAGCAGTTCGAACTAATTAACAAAAAATAGAGTACCTTTACCACCTAAAATAACCAAAAAAGCTATTCGGTCAGTTGACGAATTGGATGTATCGAAGACCTGAATGTCAAATCCCGCCGCTGGCAAATTTTAAATGTCTAATAAGTAAACGGACGTCTGTTTGCGAGTGCTTGCAAGGTCTGTCAATACAATGAACTTTTTTATATAATCAACATCAACACGGATATGCACTGGCTGCGTTTTCTATAATTTGTTGAGGGTCAAATGCTCTTCAAAAATTGTGCTTTTATTTTCATTTCAATAATACAGTGTTAAAGTGCGACACGCTGTAGCTGAAGACTCCTTCACCGGGATGCTTCGTTAAAATGTGTATTCGTATGACTGGACTGGTGTCTGCCAGAATTCGGAGGGAAACTTTTCCTTTTGCTTATATTCACAAACATTTTCACATCAAACAGTTCTTGTGTATAAATTTTCTTAAAACACGCAAATTAGCAGTTAACGCACCTAATCTTTCCAGTTTTGGAAAGAAAATACCTTTTGCTGCCCGAGGGGGTGGGGGACTTTTTTTTTTGCCATAAAATATGGCCCCAGATGATGGAGAATTTGTCAGTTTTTGTATGCTGCTCGGAACAAATTCCCACATACCAGTAGGTGATGGGTGTCGGAATTACTTTGAATGGTGCACAATACAGTGCAGCGGGTTGTACTTTGAAGTTTTAATAACGTTTATGTCAGGCATTTATTTATTCTTCATAAAATCTTGTGCTTTTCGCAAACGCTCAGTTTGTTATAAAATATATTTCTAAGACAAACCCAGTTTGACACAAAGCCCTGTTTGTTACAACCAGTGGTGCTGTAACAAACAGCACCATACGCTATTATTCCAATATGATGACCATAATACTGCTAACACAGCCGTATAAAGAGAAAAGAATATTGTATTCGGCCTCTTAGCGGTTTTGTTTGCTGCACGAGATTAGATAGAAATGTTTTGCGCTGTAAATGTTTTGTTCTTTCACAGCGTTGTAAACTTATTCTCCAATATTATGTTTCTGGAGTTGGTTACAGTGTTTTGTTGACATTAAATCGTACAATATTTTACTCCAGTTACAAGCAATGTTGCACTGTCGACTATTTGCCAATTCCATAATCTTGTGTCTTGACTCCATAATTCTTGGTATACACACGCGCCTTTAGGTTTTTCCCTTGCTGACGGTTTTCCAAATACAGCTCTCTTACGTCGTCTTGTTTTGTTATGTCATGCTGTATTTGTGAAAAGTTCAGTACACATTCTAAACGATCCATATGGGAGAAAAGAACTTCCAAGATAAATGTTTCAAACAACACAACTTCCAAGAAATATTTTTTGCGAATAAGATCTTAGTTTACAAACATCAAGTGCTGAGCCCACAAAAGTATTGTTATATATATGATGATGTAGATTTTCATTTATTGAATTGATAATATACAGAAATAATGCCTAACTCGTGTACTTGATCTACTAATCTTGTTTATTCACAACGTTTCAACCATAACCTACGGTCTTCTTTAGGTTATTCATTGTCACATGGCCCGACTGTGTCAAGTGAAGACGGCGCGGAAGCGCTTTGAGGGCCTGATCCCAAGTTGTGGAGAGGTTGAAACTGATGGACGATATTTAACCCCACAGACAAACTACGGGACAAACTGGTGAAAGTGAAGGACCGGATGCCCCATGAAAGAAAATCATATCTGGTTTATGGGATTCCCTGTGGCTCTGAAGGTTGCAGCGTGTCATACGTTGGTGCAACAATACAGTCACTGAAAGCCCGAATACAGCAATACTGTCAACCCAGCCGAAACCCAGCCCGGACCTCAGCGGTATTATCTCCATCACAAGATAACTGGTCACACTTTCACAGCCAGGACGTCATCATCTTGGACCGTGAAGAGGAGTGGGCCAGAAGGGACATCAAAAAGGTTGTGTGGGAGAGGGTGGAGCGACCCTCCCTCGATCGGAAAGGGGGGCTTCTGTGTGGGATGTCCTCCTGTGTGAGTCAATTTTGTGTGAGAATACCCCTGTGTGAGTCGTTTTCCTTAAGCTTAGTAATTCATCCTCGCCTGTGCGTCCTCCTGTGTGAGTTCTCCTGTCTGATTCGTCCTCCTATATGGGTCCTCCTTTGTGATTCCTCCTCCTATGTTGGTCGTCCACTAGTGTTAAATTTTCTTCTGTGTGAGTCAAGCCCCTGTGTGAGTCAAGCCCCTGTGTGAGTCGTCTTCCTGTGTGAGTAGTCCACCTGTGTTGATCGTCCACTTGTGTGAGTTTTTCTCCTGTGCAAGTCGTCCTCCTGTGTGAGTCATTCACCTGTGTGAGTCGTCCTCCTGTGTGAGTCGTTCTTATGTGCAATTCCTCCTCCTGTGTGAGTCCTTCACCTGTGTGAGTCGTCCTTATGTGCAAGTCGTCCTCCTGTGTGAGTCCTTCACCTGTGTGAGTCGTCCTCCTGTGTGAGTCCTTCACCTGTGTGAGTCGTCCTCCTGTGTGAGTTGTCCTTCAGTGCAAGTCGTCCTTCTGTGTGAGTCCTTCACCTGTGTGAGTTGTCCTTATGTGCAAGTCGTCCTTCTGTGTGAGTCCTTCACCTGTGTGAGTCGTCCTTATGTGCAAGTCGTCCTTATGTGTGAGTCCTACACCTGTGTGAGTCGTCCTCCTGTGTAAGTCCTTCACCTGTGTGAGTCGTCCTCCTGTGTGAGTCGTCTTTAAGTGCAAGTCGTCGTCCTGTGTGAGTCCTTCACCTGTGTGAGTCGTCCTTATGTGCAAGTCGTCCTTCTGTGTGAGTCCTTCTCCTGTGTGAGTCGTCCTTTTGTGCAAGTCGTCCACTTGTGTGAGTTTTTCTCCTGTGTGAGTCGTCCTTATGTGCAAGTCCTCCTACTGTGTGAGTCCTTCACCTGTGTGAGTCGTCCTTATGTGCAAGTCGTCCTTCTGTGTGAGTTCTTCACCTGTGTGAGTCGTCCTTATGTGCAAGTCGTCCTTCTGTGTGAGTCCTACACCTGTGTGAGTCGTCCTCCTGTGTAAGTCGTCCTTCTGTGTGAGTCCTTCACCTGTGTGAGTTGTCCTTATGTGCAAGTCGTCCTCCTGTGTGAGTCCTTCACCTGTGTAAATCGTCCTCCTGTGTGAGTCCTTTACCTGTGTGAGTCGTCCTCCTGTGTGAGTCCTTCACCTGTGTGAGTCGTCCTCTTGTGTGAGTCCTTCACCTGTGTGAGTCGTCCTCCTGTGCAAGTCGTCCTTCTGTGTGAGTCCTACACCTGTGTGAGTCGTCCTCCTGTGTAAGTCGTCCTCCTGTGTGAATCTTTCACCTGTGTGAGTTGTCCTTATGTGCAAGTCGTCCTCCATTGTGAGTCCTTCACCTGTGTGAGTCGTCCTCCTGTGTGAGTCCTTCACCTGTGTGAGTCGTCCTCCTGTGTGAGTCCTTCACCTGTGTGAGTCGTTCTCCTGTGTGAGTTATCCTCCTGTGCGAGTTCTCTCCTGTGAATTCTCATCTCCTATAACTCCTCCTCCCCTCTGAGTACTCCTCTCCTCTAAGTACTTCTTCCCTTTGAGTTTTCTACCCACATGAGTTCTCATCTGTGAATCCCCCATGAGTTCTTCTGTCCTGTGAGTCCACACTCTTCCATGGGTCCCCCTCCTCTGTAAGTATCCCTTACCTGCGAGTCCCCTTTTCCTGATAGTCCTCGTCCTGTGTGAGCACTTTTCTCCTGTGAGTCCTCCTCCTGTGAGAGTCCTCCTTTTTTGTGACTACTCCTTCCCTGTGAGTTCTACACCCTCTCGGGTCCTTCTTCTGCGAGTTCTCCTCTCCTGTTACTCTACCTTTCCTGTTAGACTTTGTCATATGAGTTTCCTCTCTTGTGAGTCCTTCTGCCCTGTGAGTTCTTCTCTTCTGTTAGTTCTCCTCCCCCATAACGTTTCTTCGCCTGTGAGGTCTCTTATCCTGTTACTCTTCCTCTCCTGTTAACACAACCTCCATTATGAGTTCTCCTCTCTCCTCTGTGAGTCTCCCTATCCTGTGAGTCCCTCTTCCCTGTGAGTCGTCCCCTTCCTCTGTAACTTTTTCTCTCCTGCGGATACTCCTCTTCCATTAGTTTTTCTCCTCTGTGACCCCCCTTTTCTGTGCGTTCCTCTCCTCGGCTAGATTTCCTCACCTCTGTGCCCTGCTGTGTGAGTTCTCCTAGCCTGTGAGTTCTCCTTCCCGGTCAGTGCCCCATTCCTGTGAGTTCCCCTCATTTGTGAGTTATCCTCTCCTTCCCTCTCCTGTGAGTCCCCCTCCCCTGTGAGGTCTCCACTCCCGTGAGTCTCCCTTTATGTGAGTGCGAGCTCTCCACTCGCCGTTCTCCTCCTAGTTCTCCTCCCCGCGAGTCAACCGCTCCTGTGAGTACCCCTTCCTTGTGAGTTCTTTCAATCTGTGAGGCCTTCTACTAAGCAAGTTCTTCTCTCCTGTGAGTTATCCCCTCATCTGAGTTCTCCTTCAATGTTAGTCCTACTCTGTGAGTCCACCTCTCCTGTGAGTCCCCTAACAGATGAGTTCTTCTCCTGTGCGAGTTCTCTCCTGCGAGTCCCCCTCTGCTGTAGGCTCTCCTCTCCTGTGTTTTTCCTCCGCTGTGAGTACCCTTCGCCTGCAAGACCTCCTCTTATGTTAGTTCTCTTCTCCTGTGAGTTCACATCCAATGTAATTCCTCCTTCCTCGTGCCGCCTCCTCCACTGTCAGTGGATCTTTCCTGTTAGACCCCTTCCCCTGTGAATTCTCCTGTGTGAATCCACCTCTTGTGCGAGTTCATCTCACCTGTGAGTTCTCCTTTCCTGTGCGTCCCCCTCTAATGCGAGTCTCCTTCCCGTGTGAGCGATCCTCCCCTATAAAACCTGGTCCTGTGTGAGTTTTTCTCTACTTTGAATTCTCCTCTCCTGTGAGTTCTTCTTTCCTGCGAGTTCTCCTCCTGCGCGTTTTTCTCCCCTTTGAGTCCCTCACTTTATGTGCGATTCCCTCCTTTGTGAGTTCCCATCCCCTATTAGTTCCCCTTTCACGTCAGTAGTCTAAATTCGTGAGTTCTCCTTTCCAGTGAATTCTCCTGTGTGAATTCCACTCCCGTATAAGTTTCATTTGCTTGACTACTTCTTTCGTGTGAAATTTCCTCTGTTGTGAGGCCTTCTAATGTGTGAGTTTTCTTACCTTGCGAGTTCTCCCCTCCTGCGAGTTCTCCTTTAATGTTGGTCCTCCTCTGTGAGTCCACCTCTCCTGTGAGTCCCCTCACCCTGTGAGTTCTTCTCCTGTGAGAGTTCCCCTCCTGTGTGCGTTCTCCTCTATTGTGAGTTCTCAGCCCCTGTAAAATCCCATCTCGTGTAAGTACACCTCTTCTATGAAACCTTCTCCCTTGTGAAATCTGATGTGAATCTAACATCCTTGTGAGTCCACCTAGCCCCTGACTTCTCGTCTTGTGTGAGGCCTTCTCCTGTATGAGCTTTCCTTCCATGTATTTTATCTTCGTCAGTGAGTCTTCCTTTCCTGTGTGTCCCCCTCTCCTGTAAGTCCCCCTCGCCTGCAAGTCCTCCTCTCCCGTGACTCCTCCTCCCTGGCGAGTCTCCCTCTTCTGTGAGTTATCCTCCCCTGTTAGACCCCCTGTCATGTAAATCCTTCTCTCCTGTGAGTCTCTTCCAATGTGAGTCAACCTATCCTGTGATTCCTACTCCCCTGTGAGTTCTCTTTTTATGTGATTCCTCCTCCCATGCAAGTACTCCTCTCCTGTGAATCCTCCACCCCTTTGAGAACTCCTCCTTTTATAAGTGCTCCACCTCCTCGAGTCTTTTTTTTTCCTGTGAAGTTTCTTCTCCTCTTAGTCTTCATCTCCTCAAAGAGCATTCTTTTTTTGTAAGTACGTCTCTCCTGTTAGTCCTCTTCTACTGAGAAAACCCTCTCTTATGAGTCTGCGACCCATATGAGTTCTCCTTTCCTTTGAGTTCTCCTTTGCTGCGAGTCCTCTTCTTGTGTGAGTTCTCCCCTGTGATTCTGCCTCTCCTGTGAGTTCTCCTCCCTTGGGAGTCCCCCTCTTCTGTGCTCTCGCCTGTCTTGTCAGTCTCCTCCGCATTGAGTATTCCTCCCTGTGAGTGTTCTACCCCTTGAGTCCTTCCTCTCCTGTTAGGCCTCTTTCCCTCTGAGTTCTTCTCTTCTGTGAGTTTTTTTCTCCTGTTAGTCCTCCATTCCTGAGATAACCACTCCCTACTCTTCCTCTCTGATGTGAATCAACATTTTCTGTCAGTATCTGTTCCCATGTGAGTTCTTGTCTTCTATGGGTCCTGCTTCTGTGTGAGTTCTCCTGTCCTCTGAAGCCTTCTCCTGTGTGAGTACTAGAATCTTGTGAGTTATACTATCCTATGAGTTAGTCCTCCTTTCGTGTTAGTTCTCCTCTCCTGTGAGATACCCAGTGTGTGTGAGTTCTCCTCCCATGTTAGTCCCCCTCTCGTGTGAGTTCCCCTTTTATGTCAGTCCTTCTAATCCGTGAGTTCTTTTTTCCTGTGACTTTCATTTCTCCCGTGAGTTCCACTCTCCTGTGAGTTATCAACGCCTGTCAGTCCTACGCCTGTGCCAGTTCTCCTCTCCTAAGTGTTTTCCTTCCTTGTGAGTACCCCACACTATGAGAGTTCCCCTCCTATGTGAGTCCCCCTCCTATGTGAGTCCCTCTCCTGTAAATCCTCCTCTTTTGTGAGTATCTGCTCCCCTGTGAGTTCTTGCCCCTATGAGTCCTGCTCCTGTGCGAGTTTTCCTCGCTTGTGAGTCCCCCCTCTCCTGTGAGTGCCCCTCCCCTGTCCTATGAGTTCCTTTCTTCTGCGAGTTTTCTTCTCTTGTGATTTTTCCTATCCTTTTATACCTTCTCTCCTGTTATACTTTCTCCCCTGTTAGTTCTCCTATCCTGTTAGTCCTCCACTCTATGAGCGCTACCATCCCATGCGAGTCCTTCTCTCCTGTGGCTACCGCTACCCTGTGAGTTCTTCTTTCCTTTTAACCCTCGTCCTGTGTGAATTCTAGACTCCTGCGAGTTATAATCTGCTATTCGTCCCCCTCCCCTGTGAGTTCTCCTCTCCTGTGAGTCCTCTCCTCCTGTGAATCTCCCTCTTATGTGAATATCTGCTCCCCATTTGAGTTCGTCTCCCCTATGAGTCATGTTTTATGTGAGTTCTCCTCAATTGTAAGTCCTCCTAATTTGTGAGTTGCCATTTCCTGTGAGTTACCCTCCCCTGTCAGTACCTCTCTCCTGTAAGACCACCTTTACTGTGACTGTCCTTGCCTTATGACCCCCGCCGTCCTGTGAGTCCCCCTCCCCTTTGAGTTCCCTTCTCCCGTGAGTCCCCCTTCCTTGTAAGTCTCCCTCCCCGAGTTCTACTTTGCTGTGTGTTCTCCCCCTGTAAATCCCCCTCTCGTGCTAGTCCACCCCTTCCCTCCCTATGAGCTTCGTATGAGACCTGAATGAATTTTCCTTTCCTATAATGTCTCCTCTCCTGTGAGTTGTTCTCTCCTGTGAGACCTCCTCTCCTGTGAGTCTCCCTCCTCTGTAGGTCTCCCTCTCCCGTTACTCCTCCCTGGTAAATGCCCACCTTTTGTGAGTTCTTTTCCGCTATGAGTTATCCGCTTTTGTGATTCCTTCCCCTGTGTGAGCTCCCCTCTCCTGTAAATCCTTTACCCCTGTGAGTATTCCTCCCTTGTGAGTGCTCCACCTCCTTGAGTCTTTCTTATCCTGTGAGGTCTCCTCCCCTGTTAGTCTTCGTCTTTTTAAAGAGTTATCCTTTTATGTAAGTACTTCTCTCCTGTTAGTCCTCCTCTCCTGAGATAGCCCCTCTGTTGTGAGTCGCCGTGCCCTGTGAGTTCTTCTTTCCTTTGAGTTCTCCTCTGCTGTGACTCCTCCTTTTGTGCGAGTTCTGTGAATCTGCCTCTCCTGCGAGTTCTCTTCCTGTGAATTCCCTCTCCTCTGTGAGTTCTCCCCTTAGAGTCCACTTTCGGTGTGTGTTCTCCTCTCTTGTGAGGCTTCTTCTTGTGTGAGCTCTCCTCTCCTGTCCGTCCTTCTCCCAACTGAGTGCTTCTCCCCTGTAGGTGCTCCAACCCTTGAGTCCTTCCTCTACAGTTAGGCCCCATTTCCCTGTGCGTTCCTCTCTTCTGTAATTTTTTGTATCCTATTAGTCCCCTTTTGCTGAGATAACCACTCTTCTAAGAGACCGCCTCCAATGTGAGTACTCCTTCCCTCTAAGTCAGGGTCCCCTGTAAGTCCTCCTCTCACGTAAGTTCCCCTCTTCTGTGAGTTCTACTCTCCTGTGAGTTCTTCTCCCCGTTCGTCCTCCTAATGTGTGAGTTCTCCTTCTCCCCGTTCGTCCTCCTAATGTGTGAGTTCTCCTTTTCTGTAAATTCTACTCCACTGCGAGTCCACTTTCCTTTGAGTCGTCCTACCCTGTCAGGCCCTTTCCTGCAAGTACTCCTGTGTAAGTTCTCCTCTTGTGTGTTGTGCTCTCCTGTTAGTCCTCCATTCCTGAGAGAACCACTCTCCTGTGAGACCGCCTTCCCTGTGAGTACTCCTTGTGAGAACGCCTTCCTTGATAAGTAGTCCTTCCCCGTGAGTCACCCTCCTCTGTGAATCTTACTGGCCTGTGAAATCCCATCGCCTGTAAGTCCCACTTCCCTGTGAGATTTTCTTTCCTGTGAGTCCTCATTTCTTGCGAGTTCTTCTTTTCTGTTTGTCTTCCTCTTGTATATGTTCTCTTCTCCAGCAAATTCTTCTCTCCTCTGAGAGTTCTCCTCGATTGTGAGTTAACATCTCCTGTGAGTCTCTTCCCTTGCGAGTTCTCCTTTCCTATGAGTTCTCTTCTCCTGTAACTCCCCTTTTGTTGTGAGTCCCCTTCTACTGCGAGTTCTTTTTTATGTTAGTCAGCTTTCTGTGTGAGTTATCCTCTCCTTTGAGTTCTTTCCTTTGTGATTCACCCACTCCTGTAATCCTCTTCCTGTGTGAATTCTATCATCCTTTGAGTGTTCCCCTCGCATGGGAGCCCTTTCGTTCGAGAATTCGCTCTTCCTGTAAGTTTGCCTCCACTGTGAGGTTCCCTCTCCTGTGTGGCCCCCTCTTCTGTGAGTCCTTTCTTTTGTCAGTACCCTTCTTCTTTGGGTCCCCCAATTTTGTGATTTTTCTCCTCCTTCAAGTCCTCATCCTGTCCGAGTGTTCCTTTCCTGTTAGTTCTCCTGTCCCGCGAGAGTTTTCCTTTCCAAGTTAATTCACATCCTCTGTGATTCCCTCTTTCCTGTTGGTCCCCCTCAACTGCGAGTTCCGCTTTCCTATAATTTTGCTCCTTTTTTGTTAGTTTTCCCTGTTTGAGTTCCCTTCTCCAGTGAATTCTACTTTCCTGTGACTTCTCCTGGCTTGGGAGTTCACCTTTCCTGTAAATTTTCTTCCCCTGTGAGCCTCCCTTTCCTGTGAGTTCTCCTTTCGTGTCAGTCCTCGTAATTTGCGAGTTTTCTTTTCCTGCAATTTTTTTTTTATTTGCGACTGCCCCTTTTCTGTGACTCCCCCTCTCCTGTGAGCCCCCCTCCACTGTGAATCCCTCTATTTTGTGAGCTCTCTTGTCCTGTGAGTTCTCCACTCCTTTTGAGACCATCAGTCTGTGATGTCCCCTCCCCTTTGAGTCTTCTTCTCCTGTGAGTCTACTTCCCTGTGAGTCCCTCTCTCCTGTTAGTCCTTCTCTCCTGCGAGTTTTTCTCACCTGTGAGTCCGTCTGTCCTGTGACTCTCTCCCTCTCTTGCAAGTCCCCCTTTTCCTTGCGTTCTCATGTGGGCACTCCTAATTCATGAGAGCCCCTTTCCTGTGAGTTTTCTTCCCCTGTGAATACCCTACTTCTGCGATACCCTCTCACTTGTAAGTCACTTTCTCCTGTGAAAACCCCCTTTTTTCGCGGGTTCCCTTCTCCTGTGAGTTCGCCCTTTGGGTGAGTTCTCTCCTGTGAGTTCTCCTTTGTTGTGAGTTTGTCTCCCACTTGAGTCCCTCACTGTATGTGAATTATCTTCCCACATGAGTCCCTCTATCCTGTATATCCCCCTCTTCTGTCAGTGTGTGTTCCCCTGTGAGTTCTTCTCCCCTATGAATCCTGCTCCTGTGTAACCTCTCCTCGCCTGTGAGTCCACCTGTCCTGTGATTCTCTTCCCCCATTCATGTGAGTTCGCTCTCTCCAGGCAGACCACCTTTCCTGCGACTACACCTTGTGACAGTTAATTCTCCTTTCCTGAGAGTCCTCTTGCCTGTGGTTTCCCTTTCTCGTGTTAGTCCTCCTTTCCTTGAGTATTCCTTCTGTGTGAGGTCGACTCTTCTGTGAGTCATCCTTCCTTGTGAGCTCTCCTGTTCTGTAAGTCTTCCCTGTGAGGTCTCCACTGTCGGTTGTCCTCCTCCTATGTGAGTTCAACTCTCCTGTAAGTCCTCCTCTCCTGCAAGTCCTCCTCCTGTGTGATACCACCTCCCCTGTGAGTTCTCCTCCTCTACGAGTCCCCCTTCCCTGTGAGGTTTCTTCTTCTGTTTGTTTTCCTCCTGTGTGAGTTCTCTTCTACTGTGAGTTATCCTCCCCTAAAAATCCCCCTCCGGTATGGGTCTTCCTCTCCTGTGAGACCCTATCCTCTGTGAGTACTCTTGTGAGTCCTCCTGTGTAAGTCTGATTCTCCTGTGAATCCCCCTTCCCCTTGATTTTTCGTCTCGTGTGAAACCTCTTCCTGTATGAGTTCTCCTCTCCTGTATTTTTTCCTCCCCTGTGAGTCTACTTCGACTGTGAGTTTTTCTCCTATTTTCGTTTTCGTCTCCCGTGATGCCCTTCCCCTGCCTGTCCTCCATACCTCCATGTGTTTTCCTCTGCTGTGATTTTTCTTCTCCTGTCAATCCTCCTTTGCTGTAAGTTTTCGTTTCCGGTGAGCCCCCTTCGTCTGTGAGTCTCCTCCCCTGTGAGTCTCCTTCTCCTGTAAATCCTCTTCTCTTATGAGTTCCCCTCCAATGTGTGTCCACAAGTGAGTGCTCCATCCTCTTATGCCCTTTCTTTACTTCCTCGTCCTCCTCTTCTGTCACTTCTCCTCTTCTGTTGGAAGAGTTTTCTATCCTGTTAAGTTTGATCCGCTCCTATGTGAGACCCCCTCCCCTGTGAGTTATTCTCGTCTGCGAGTCCCCCTTCCCTGTGAATTTTCTTCTCCTGTGAGTTCTCCTACTGTGTGAGTTCTCTTATACTGTGAGTACTCCTTACCTGTAAGTTTTCCTCCCCTGTGAGTCCCCAACGTTTGTGAGTCCTGCTCTTCTGTGGGTTGTCCTTTCATGTGATTTTCCGACTGTCGGACTTCTCCTTTCCTATGAGTTCTCCTCCTTCGTGAATTCTCGTTTTCTGTGAGTTGTTCCCCTGTGAGTTTGTTTCTCCCGTAAGTCCTCATTTGCTGTAAGTTCGTGTTTCCTGTGAGTTCTCTTTCCTTGCTAGTCCTCTTCTTTATGTTGATTCCCTCACCTCTGTATCCCTCTTTCCTGTGAGTCCCTGTCTTTTGTAAGTATCTAATCCCTTGTGAGTTCTCCTACCCCAGGAGTCCTCCTCCCTTGAGTTCATCTTTCCTGTGAGTTCACCTTTTCCGTGAGTTCTCTTCTCCTGTAAGTTCTGCTTTCCTGTGAACCCTCTCCGCTGTGAATTCCACTTTTTTCTGTGAGTGTCCCTGCCTTGTGAGTGCTCCTGTGATGTAAATCCTCCGAATGTATGAGTTTTCTACGCCTGTGAATTCACTTCTCTTGTGAGTTTTTTTGCTGTGTGAGTTCTGCTATCCTTTGAGAGTTCCTCTCGTAAGTTCGCTTTCCCTATGAGATCGTCTTTCCTGAGAAAACTCCTCTGTTGTGCGTACGGCCTTGACTGTGAGTCCTCCTCTCCTGTGAGTACTTCTCGCCTTTGAGTACTCCCCCCTTTAATTCC
>JANSTR010033341.1:0-24498 GCA_025434805.1 Antipathozoanthus remengesaui | reverse complement strand
TGTGTGAGTTCTCCTGTCCTGTGAGTACTCCTCTCTGTGAATTCTCCTATACAGTGACATCTTCTGTACTGTGAGTTCTCCTCTTCTGTGAATCCCTTTTCCTTGTTGCGAGTCCGCCCGTGTGCGAACCCTTTGATTGTGAGTCCTACTCCGCTGTGCTTTCTGCTCCTCTATGATTCCCTTTCTTCTCCTAGTCTCCTTCTCCTTTGAACCTGTGACTTCTACTCTCCCGTTCGTACTCTTTATGTGTGAGTTCTACTTTCCTGTGAGTTCTACTCCACTGTGAGTTCTCCTTTTCTTTGAGTCCTTTTACCCTGTGAGTCACGTTCCTGCAATTTCTCTTCATTTGTGAGTTCTCCTATTCTGTGAGTTGTTCTTTTTTCTTGTCTTCTTTTCCTGAAAGAACCCCTCGCTTGTGAGTACCATACCTTGTGTGACTCCCCACGCCTGTATGTTTTCCTCTCATGCGAGTCCCCTTGTGTGTGCGTTATCTTTTCCTGTGAGTTTACTCCTTCGTGAGTCACCTCCGCCTCTGAGTTCTCTTTCCTCTGAGTACTCATCTCCTGAGCGTCCTCCTTCTGTGTGATTCCACTTCTCCTCTGACACCCTTTCCCTTGTGAGTTCTAGTTTCCCGTTCGTTCTCCTTTTCTGTGAATTCTACTTCACTGCGAGTCCCCTTTCCTTTGAGTCGTTCTACCCTGTCAGGCCCTTTCCTGCAAGTCCTCCTGTGTAAATTCTCCTCTTCTGTGTTGTTCTCTTCTGTTAGTCCTCCATTCCTGAGAGAAGCACTCTTCTGTGAGACCGCCTTCCCTGTGAGTACTCCTTGTGAGAAGGCCTTCCTTTATAAGTCGTCCAAACCCGTGAGTCACCCTCCTCTGTGACTTTTACTGGCCTGTGAATTCCCATCGCCTGTAAGTCTCACTTCCCTGTGAGATTTCCTCTCCTGTGAGTCCTCATTTCCTGCGAGTTCTTCTTTTCTGTTTGTCTTCCCCCTGTATATGTTCTCTTCTCCAGTAAATTCTTCTCTCCTGTGAGAGTTCTCCTCGATTGTGAGGTAAGATCTCCTGTAAGTCTCTTTCCTTGCGAGTTCTCCTCTCTTATTAGTTCTCTTCCCCTGTAACTCCCCTTTAGCTGTGAGTCCCCTTCTACTACGAGTTCTCCTTTCATGTTAGTCACCTTCCTGTGTGAGTTATCCTCTCCTGTGAGTTCTTTCCTTTGCGAGTCACCCACTCCTGTCAGTTCTCCTTATTTGCGAGTCCCCTCCCTGTGTGAGTTCTATCATCCTTTGAGTGTTCCCTTCGCTTTGGAGCACCTTCGCTCTTGAATTTTCTTTTCCTGTAAGCTTGCCTCCACTGTGAGGTTCCCTCTCCGGTGTGGCCCCTCTCCAGTGAGTCCTTTTTTTTGTCAGTACCTGTGAGTTCGCCCCCTGTGTCAGTTCTCTCCTGTGAGTTCTCCTTTGTTGTGAGTTTGTCTCCCACTTGAGTCCCTCACTGTATGTAAATTCTCCTCCCACATGAGTCCCTCTATCCTGTATACCCCCTCTTCTGTCAGTGTGTTTTTCCCTGTGAGTTCTTCTTTCCTATGAATCCTGCTCGTATGTAGCCTCTCCTCGCCTGTGAGTCCACCTGTCCTGTGATTCTCCCTCCCCTCTCATGTGAGTTCTCCTATTTTCGTTTTCGTCTCCCGTGATGCCCTTCCCCTGCCTGTCCTCCATGCCTATGGGTTTTCCTCTGCTGTGATTTTTCTTCTTGTCAGTCCTTTTTTGCTGTAAGTTTTCGTTTCCGATGAGCCCCCTTCGTCTGTGAGTCTCCTTCTCCTGTAAATCCCCCTCTCTTGTGAGTTCCCCTCCAATGTGTGAACACCAATGAGTGCTCCATCCTCTTATGCCCTTTCTTTACTTCCTCTTCCTCCTCTTCTGTCAGTTCTCCTATTCTGTTAGAAGAGTTTTCTATCCTGTTAGGTTTCATCTGCTTTTATGTGAGACCCTTTCCCCTGTGAGTTATTCTCGTCTTCGAGTCGCCCTTCCCTGTGAATTTTCTTCTCCTGTGAGTTCTCCTACTGCATGAGTTCTCTTATACTGTGAGTACTCCTTACCTGTAACTTCTCCTCCCCTGTGAGTCCCCAACTTTTGTGAGTCCTGCTCTCCTGTGAGTCCCCATCTCCTGAGAGTTGTCCTTTCATGTGATTTTCCGACTGTCGGAGTTCTCTTTTCCTATGAGTTCTCCTTTTTCGTGAATTCTCGTTTTCTGTGAGTTGTTCCCCTGTGAGTTTGTTTCTCCTGTAAGTCCTCGTCTGCTGTTAGTTTTTGTTTCCTGTGAGTTCTCTTTCCTTGCTAGTGCTCTTCTCTATGTTGACTCCCTCACCTCTGTATCTTTTTTTCCTGTGAGTTCCTGTCTTTTGTAAGTATCTAATCCCTTGTGAGTTCTCCTACCCTAGGAGTCCTCCTCCCTTGAGTTCATCTTTCCTGTGAGTTCACCTCTTCCGTGAGTTCTCTTCTCCTGTAAGTTCTGCTTTCCTGTGAACCTTCTCCGCTGTGAATTTCACCTTTTTCTGTGAGTGTCCCTGCCTTTTGAGTGCTCCTGTGATGTGAATCCTCCAACTGTATGAGTTTTCCTCGTCTGTGAATTCACTTCTCTTGTGAGTTTTTTTGCTGTGTGAGTTCTCCTATCCCTTGAGAGTTCCTCTCGTAAGCTCGCTTTCCCTATGAGATCGTCTTTCTTGAGAAAACTCCTCTGCTGTGCGTACGGCCTTGACTGTGAGTCCTCCTCTCCTGTGAGTACTTCTCGCCTTTGAGTACTCCCCCCTTTAATTCCTCCTTCACTGTAAGTCTCCCGTCGCTGTGAGTCCCTCTCATCTGTGAGTCCACTTTTTCTGTGAGTCCCACTCCCCTGTATGAGTCTCGCTTTCCTGTGAGATATTATCTGCCGCGAGTCCTCGTCTCCTGTGAGTTCCACTCTCATGTGAGTTCTCATCTTCTGTGAGTTCTAATCTCATGTGAGTCCCCTTCCTGTGTCAGTCCGCTTCCTCTGTGAGATCTCTTCCTGTGAGTCATCCTCTTCTGTGCGTCCTCCTCCTGTGTGACTCCTCCTCTCCTGCAAGTCCGCCTTCCCGGTGAGTTCTCCCTTTATGTGACTCCCGTTCATGTGTGAGTTATTCTCCGTTGTTAATTCCTCTCCCCTGCGAGTCCCCTAACCTGTGAATCCCCTCTCTATTGAGTACCTTTTTCATGTGAATACCCCCTCTGCTATGAATCCTCTTCTCTTGTAAGTCCCCCTACCTTGTGATTTCTCCTCTCCTGTGATTTCTCCCCTGTGAGTCCCCGTCTCCTGTTAGTATTCCCATCCCTTCTATTTGTTGTCCCTCTGAGAGCAGTGTTTGTGTGGGTCCTCTTCCTCTGTTAGTTCCCTTCCTATGTGAGTTCTTCTCTCCTGTGATTCTCTTGCCCTGCAAGTTACTTTCTCCTGTGAACACCCTAACCCTGTGATTTCGCCACTCCTGTGAGTCCCCCCGCTGTACGTATCCCCTTCCCTCTGAGTTCTTTTCCCTTTGTGACTTTCTCTTGTGTGAGTTTCATCTCCTATGAGCTCTCGTTTCCTGTGAGTCCCCTTCTCTTGTTAGTTTTCCTTTCCTGTGAGTCCTCCTATGCTGTGAGTGGTTCTCCTGTCTGAGTTCTCATCTCTTATGACTTCTCCTCCCCTGCGAGTCATTTTCACTTCTGAGTATCCCCTTTGTTGCGAGATCCTCTCCTGTGAGTCCTCCAACCCTGTGATTTTCCACTCCTGTGAGTCATCTTTGCTGTGAGTTTCCCCTTCCAACTGAGTTCTTCTCCCTATGATTCCAGCTCGTGTGTGAGTTCTCCTGTCCTGTGAGTACTCCTCTCTGTGAATTCTCCTATACAGTGACATCTTCTGTACTGTGAGTTTTCCTCTCCTGTGAATCCCCTTCCCTTGTTGCGAGTCCGCTCAGGTGCGAACGCCTCGATTGTGAGTCCTACTCCGCTGTGCTTTCTGCTCCTCTATGATTCCCTTTCTTCTCCGAGTCTCCTTCTCCTTTGAACCTGTGACTTCTACTCTCCCGTTCGTACTCTTTATGTGTTAGTTCTCCTTTCCTGTGAGTTCTACTCCACTGTGAGTTCTCCTTTTCTTTGAGTCCTTTTCCCCTGTGAGTCACGTTCCTGCAATTTCTCTTCATTTGTGAGTTCTCCTATTCTGTGAGTTGTTCTTTTTTCTTTTCTTCTTTTCCTGAAAGAATCCCTCGCTTGTGAGTCCCATACCTTGTGTGACTCCCCACGCCTGTAAGTTTTCCTCTCATGCGAGTCCCCTTCTGTGTTAGTTATCTTTTCCTGTGAGTTTACTCCTTCGTGAGTCACCTCCGCCTCTGAGTTATTTTTCCTCTGAGTACTCATCCACTGAGCGTCCTCTTTCTGTGTGATTCCACTTCTCCTCTGACCCCCTTCCCCTTGTGAGTTCTAGTTTCTCGTTCGTTCTCCTTTTCTGTGAATTCTACTCCACTGCGAGTCCCCTTTCCTTTGAGTCGTTCTACCCTGTCAGGCCCTTTCCTGCAAGTCCTTCTGTGTAAGTTCTCCTCTTCTATGTTGTTCTGTCTTGTTAGTACTCCATTCCTGAGAGAACCACTCTCCTGTGAGACCGCTTTCCCTGTGAGTACTCCTTGTGAGAACGCCTTCCTTTATAAGTCGTCCAAACCCGTGAGTCACCCTCTTCTGTGACTCTTACTGGCCTGTGAAATCCCATCGCCTGCAAGTCTCACTTCCCTGTGAGATTTCCTCTCCTGTGAGTCCTCATTTCCTGCGAGTTCTTCTTTTCTGTTTGTCTTCTCGCTGTATATGTTCTCTTCTCCAGTAAATTCTTCTCTCCTCTGAGAGTTTTCCTCGATTGTGAGTTAACATCTCCTGTGAGTCTCTTCCCTTGCGAGTTCTCCTCTCTTATTAGTTCTCTTCCCCTGTAACTCCCCTTTCGCTGTGAGTCCCCTTCTACTACGAGTTCTCCTTTCATGTCAGTCACCTTCCTGTGTGAGTTATCCTCTCCTGTGAGTTCTTTCCTCTGCGAGTCACCCATTCCCGTCAGTTCTCCTTATTTGCGAGTCCCCTCCCTGTGTGAGTTCTATCATCCTTTGAGTGTTCTCCTCGCTTGGGAGCACCTTCGCTCTTGAATTCTCCCTTCCTGTAAGTTTGCCCCCACTCTGAGGTTTTCTCTCCGGTGTTGGCCCCTCTCCTATGAATCCTTTCTTTTGTCAGTACCCTTCTCCTTTGGGTCCCCCAATTTTGTGATTTTTCTCCTCCTTCAAGTTCTTCTCCTGTGTGAATGTTCCTCTCCTCGGCGATTCGAGTTCCCTTCTCCAGTGAATTCTACTTTCCTCTGACTTCTCCTCGGTTGGGAGTTCACCTTTCCTGTGAGTTTTCTTCCCCTGTGATCCTCCCTCTGTTGTGAGTTCACGTCCTTTTTAATTTCTTTCTCCTGTGATTATCCCCACTCTTGTTTTTCCTCACTTCTTGTGAGTCCTCCTCAACTTTAAGTTTCTTCTGATGTGAGTTCCCCTTTCCATTGATTGTTTCTCTCTTGCGACTGGCCTTCTCTAAGTTAATTCGCCTCCCCTGTGAGTTTTTTCTTGTGATTTCTTATCTTCTGCTCTCCTGTAGGTTCTCCTCTTCTGTGAGTGCCCCTTTTCTGTTAGTCCACCTTTTCTGTAAGTCTCCTCCCCTGTGAGTTTTTCCTTTATGTAAATTATCCTGCTGTGTGACTCTTCCACGCCTATTAGTTCACCTCTCCGGTGAGGTCCCTTTTTTTGTGAGGTCTCCTTTCCTTAGAAACCTTCTCTGCTGTTGTTTTTTTTCTTCCTGTGAGTTTTTTTCTTTTGTGAGTAGTGCTCTTTGAGTCCCCACCCCTTTAATTCCTTTTTCCTGTGAGTACCCCCTCTCGTATGGGTCCCCCCTTCCTGTGAGTCCCCTTCTCCTGTGAGGTCTCTCTTGTGATCCGAGTCTCCCTTGTGATTTATTTCTCTTTCACGTCCAACTCCTGTGTGAGTTTAACTCTCGTGTAAGTTTAACTCCCCTGCGAGTCCCGCTCTCTAAGTAAATTCCCCTCCTTTGTGAGTTCTTTGTCCCTGTTAGTCTTCCTGTTCTGTGAGTATCTACTCTCCTGTGAGTTTTCCTCGCCTGCAATTCCAGCTCATGTGTGTACGTTCTCCTCTGCTGTGAGTTTTCTGTGAGTCCCGCTTCCCTGTGAAGTTTCCTTTTATGTGAGTCCTGCTGCTGCGTGAGTTTTCCTCGTTTGTGAATTTCCTTACCGTGTGAGCCAACTTCTTTCGTGAATCCTACGCCCGCGCGACTCTTCTTCTCTGTGCCTCCTTCTCTCTGCCCTTTGTGACCCCCTCTCCACTGAATCCTCCTCCCCTCTCTCTCTCCCCCACCAATGTGAATCCTGTACCCCTGTGAGTCTTCTCGTTTATGTTTTTTTCCTTTCTGCGAGTCCTTCTTTAATGTGAGTCCTACTCTCCTGGTAGTTCTCCATCTGTGTGAATCCACCCCTCTTATCAATACCCTTTTCTTCTGAGTCCCCTATCTTGAAATTCCCCCTCTTGTGTGAGTCGTCCTCTCCTGTGAGTCCGCATCTTCTGTAAGCCTCCTCTCCAGTTAGTCATATGTCCTGTGAGTTCAGCTCTTCTGTGCTTCCCCTCACCTGTGATTCCCTTTCTTCCGTGAGTTCCCTTCTCTGTGAATCCCCCTTTTCTGTAAGTGCTCCTACTTTTTGAGTGTTCTCCCTCTGTGACGTCCACTCTGTGTGCGTTCTTCACTCTTGTGAGCTTTTTCCTCCTGTGAGATCTCATCCTTTGTCAGTCTTTCTCTCCTGCGTTTTATCTTATCCTGTGAAGCAATCTCCTTGGAGTCCTTCTCTTCAGTGACTCATCTACCGGTGTAAGGTCTCCTGGGAGTCCTCCTCCGGTGTGAGTTTTCCTTTCCTTCGAGTTCGACTCCCCTGCGAGACCCCATTTCCTGTGAGTTCCCCTTCTTCGGGAGTCCTTTTCTAGTGCAAGTCCCCATCTTCTGTGAGGCTTACTCTTCTGATAGTCCCCCTACCTACTGAGCTCTGCTGTGAGCCCCCCTCCCCTGTGAGTTTTCCTTTCTTTCGCTTTATCTTTCTCTGTGAGTCCTTTACTACTGCGAGTCCAACTCTTCTGTCAGTTCCCCTTCTCTGTGATTTGTCCTTTCATGTGAGATCTCTACTCGCATGATAACCTTTTCCCTGTGACTCCTCCTGGTTTACCTGTTCCACTTTCCTGTAAATCCTCCTCCCCAGTGAGTCCATCTCTGTTGTTGTTTCAATTCTCATCTGAGTTTCCCGATCCCGAGAATCCACCTGTGTTCTCCTTTCCTGTCAATATTTCTCCCTTGTGAGTCTTCTTCTCTTGTGAGTTCCCCTTCTCTGTAAGTCCCCCTATCGAGTGAGTGCCAATCCCATGTGATTCCTATTCCAAAGTTAGTCTCCTTGTACACCTCTCTAATGAGTCTTCCTTCCCTGTGAGTTCTCCACCCCCGAGAGCCTTCCTCTCCTCCGAGTTCTACTTCTTCCCAGTCTTCTTCTCCTTTGAGACCCCCTCCCTCTGCGCGCCTCTCCTCTCTGAGATCTTTCCTGCAAGTTCTTCTCTCGTGTGAGGCTTCCTCCTTTGTGCATTACTCTCTCCTGTGTCTCACCCTTTTCGCGAATCCTCCTCTTCTATAAATTTCCCACCTCTGCGAGTCCCCCTCCTTTGTGAGTTCTCTCCTTCGAGTCCCCAACTTTCTATATGTACCCCAACCCTGAAACTTCTCCTCTCCGTGAGGCCTCCTTTCGTTTGAGTCAAGCCTCTCCTGTGAGTCCCCCTTCCCTGTATATACCACTCCTTGTGAGTTCGCCTGCGCTGTGAGTCCAACTCGCTTGTGATTCCCCTTCCCCTGTAAGCAGTTTCCCTTGTGGGTTCTTCTCCCCTGTAAGTCCCACTGCCCTGAGAGTTCTATTCTTCTGTGTGTGAAACCTCCTCTTGTGTGAAGCCTTCTCTTGTGTGAGTTCTCCTTTCCTGTGAAGTTTCCCTCTACTGGGAATCCTACTACTTTACGAGTCCTCTCCTTTGAGTGCTTTTCCCCTCCGAGTCCCATTCCCCGTGACTTCTTCTGTCATGTGAGTCCAACTTTTCTGTGAGTCCTCCATCCTTGTCAATTCTTCTCTCCTGTGAGACCTCCACTCGTGTGAGGCCTCATCCTGTGTGTGTTTTTTATTCCTGTGAGTTCTCCATTGTGACTCATTTTTTCTAACAAATCCCCTTCTGCTGTGGGTCCCACTCTCTTGTGAATCCCCCTCCCCCAGCGTCTCCTCCTCACTGGTGAGTCCTTCTCTTCTGTTAGTTCTCTTCTATCAGTCTTCTTCTCCTGTTTATACTCCCTCCCATGTAAGTCCCCCTGTCCTGTGGGATCTCTCCTGTAAGTAACCTTCTGCGAATCCCCCTTCCCCTTCAGTTCGCCTCTTCTGCAAGTCCTCCTCACCTGTGAGGCGTCCTCTTTTATGGGTTGTCTCTTCATGAGTGTCCCTCTTTTTATGAGTCTTCCTGCCCTGTGTGTCCCTCTCTCCTGTGAGACACTCCTCCAGTGAGTCCCCCCTACCCTCTGAGCCCCTCTTCCCTTCTGTGTCTTCCTTTCCTCTGATTCTCCTTTTCCTGTGATACGCCCTTCTCCTGTGAGTTCCCCTCTTGTGTGTGTTCTCCACTCCTACGATTCCGTCTCTCCTGTGAATTCCTTTTTTCTATGAATCCTCCTCCCCTGTGAATTTCCCTCTTCCTCTGAGTCCAACTTAGTTGGGAATATACCTCTCTTGTGACTCCTCCCCTCTGTGGTTCCCTCTCGTTTGTGAGTTTATGCCCCTTGTGTGTACTAATATATTGTGAGTCCCTTTTTAACGTGAGTTATCCACTCCTGCGACCCCTCCTTTCCTGTGAGTTCTCCTCTAGTGTGAGTCCTCCTCTACTGTGAGTTGTCTCCTGTGAGTCCTTCTCTCCTGTCAGGCCTCCTCCTGTGTAAGCTCTCATCTACTGTGAGTTTCCTTCTTCTGTGAGTCATTTTCTCCTGCGAGTCCTCCTTGCGTATTTGCACCCCTCCCCTGTGAGTTCCCCTGTGCCTGTGAGTTCTCATCTCCAGTGAATCCCCTTCTTTTATGAGTCCTCTCCCCTGTTTGACTCCCCCACGCATGTTTGTTCTCCTCTTATGTTATCGCGCCCTACTTATGTGTGAGTTCTCCTCTGAACCCCCTCCCCTAATTCTGTTGAATTCTAGTCTCCTGTTCGTTCTGTTAATTTGTGAGTTCTCCTTTCTTGTGAGTTATACTCCACTATGAGTTCCCCTTTCCTTGAGTCATCCTGACCTGTCAGACCCTTTCCTATGTAGGTTCTCCTCTTCTGTGAGTTGTTCTTTCCTGTTAGTCCTCTTTTCCCGAAAGAACCCCTCTCCTGTGAGACCGCCTTCCCTGTGAGTACTCCTAATTTGTGAGTACTCCTCATTTGCGAGTACTTGTCATCTGTGAGTACTCCTCCCTTGCGAGAATTCCTCCCTTTGTAAGTCGTCCTCGCCTGCGCGTCGCCCTACTTTGTGAGTCTTGCTCTCCTGTGAGTGCCCATCGCTTGTAAGTTAGTCTACCCTTTTTGCGAATTCTCTTCTCCAGTAGATTCTCCTCTCCTGTGCGTCCCCCTGTGTGCCCCCTTTGCTGTGGGTCTCCCCCACTGCGAGTTTTCTTTTCATATTAATCACCTTCCTGTGTGAGTTCTCCTCTCCTGTGAGTCACCCTCTATTGTCAGTTCTCCTTTTCTGTGAATCGTCTCCCTGTGTTATTTTTCTTCTCCTTTGAGTTCTCCTCGCTTGTGAATCCCTTCCCTTGGAAATTTTCTTTTCCTGTGAGTTCAATTTTTCTGTGAGTCCGCCTCCCTTGTGTCTCCCCCTCTCTTATGAATCGTTTCTTTTGTTGGTACCCCCATTCGTGTGGATCGCCCCTTCCTGTGAGTCCCCACAGCTGTATGTTTTTCGTTCATGTTAGTCTCCTTCCTGTGTGAGTTCTCCTATCCTGCGAGTTCTTCTCCTTTGTGAGTTGCCCTTTCCCGTCAGTTTTCATTTCCTATGAGTCATCACCTTATGCGAGTTCTCTTATCCTGTGAGTTCTCCTCGCTTGTAAGTCCCTTCCCTTGTAAATTCTCCCTCCCTGTGAGTTTGCCTCCGCTGTGAGTTCTTTCTCCTGTCAGTACCCCTTCTCCCATGGATCCCCCACTTCTGTGATTTTCCTTCTCCTTTAGGTCCTCCTCCTCTTCTGTGTGTTCTTCTTCCCCGCGAGAGTCTCCCTCTTCAAGTTAATTTCCCTCCTTTGCGATTCCCTCTCTCCTGTGGGTCCCCCTCAACTGTGAGTTCTCCTTACCTATGATTTTTGGTCCATTTCTGTTAGTCCTCCTCCTTTGCGAATTCTCTTGTCCAGTGAATTATCCTCCCCTGTGAGCCCCTCTTTTCTGTGATTCCACCTCTCCGTTAATTCCTTTCTCTTATGAGTATCGCTTTTCGTGTGGGTTCTTTCTTCTTTTGAGTGCCCCTCTCCTTTAAACTCTCTTTGGATGAGAGTTCTCCCTGTAATTTTTTTCTCTCTTGCGACTCTCCCTCTCTAAGCTAATTCCCTTCCCCTGTGAGTCCCTCTTTCCCGTTAGTCCCCTCTTCTGTGAGTAACTGCTCCCCTCCTCGCCTATGAGTTTTGCTCCTGTGTGACTCCTCTTCTGTACGTTCTCCTCTTCTGTAAGTGCTCCTTCTCTGTGAGCCCACTTTTTCTGAAAGCCCCGCTTCCCTGTGAGTTTTTTTTACGTGAATCCTCTTCCTGTGTGAGTTCACCTCTCTCGTGAGGCACCTTTCCTTTGCGAGTTCTCTTTTGAGACTTTCTATGCTGTTAGTTCTCCTCTTCCTGTGAGTTTTCTTCTCGTGTGAGTTGTGCTCCGATGTAAGTACCCCTCCCCTTTAATACCTTTCTCCTGTGAGTACCCCCTCTCGTATGGGTCTCCCCTTCCTGCGAGTCCCCCTGTCCTGTGAGGTCTCTCTTCTGATGTGAGTCTCCCTTCCTTGTAATTTATTTTTCTTGCACGTCCTTCTCCTTTGTGAGTTCTTCTCTCCTGTGAGGTCTTCTCCCCGGCGAGTCCCCCTCTCTAAGTAAATTCCCCTCGCCTGTGAGTTTTTCTTTCCTGTGAGTTCCCTCTTCTGTGAGTATCTACTCACCTGTAAAATTTCCTCGCCTAAAGTGTTGCTCATGCGTGACTCCTCTCCTGTAAGTTATCCTCTGTTGTGAGTCCCCCTCCTCTGTGAGTCTATTTTTGTTGTGAGTCCCGCTCCCTTGTGAATTCTCCTTTTATGTGAATCCTCCTTCTGTGCGAGTTTTCCTCGCCTGTGAGTCCCCTTCCTTTGTTAGTTTTCTTTTTCTGTAATACCTCTTCTCCTGTGAGGTCTCCTCGTCCTCTGAGTTTTCCTCTCGTGTCAATTGTTCTCCAATGTGAGTCCAACTCTACCGTGAGTGACACTATCCTCGGAGCTTTCCTCCTGCGTAAGTTTTCCTCTCCTGTGAGGCCTCCACTTTTGGGAGTTTTCCTCCCCTGTAAGTTATCCTCTGCTGTGAGTTTTCCTCACGTGTGATTCACCCTCACTTGTGAGAGTCCCTTGCCCTTCTGTTCTCCTGGGAGTCCCCTCCAATGTGAATCCAACTATTTTATGCGTCCGCTCCCACGGGGTTTTTTTCTCCTGTGACGCATCATCGTGTGTGCGTTCTCCTCTCCTGTGAGTTTTCTTTCTATGCGACTCCTCTTCCACTATGAGTCAACCTCCCATGTGTGTTCTTTTCTTATGTGAGTTCTCCTCTTCTGCGAGTCTCCTTTCCCGAGACTACTCCTTGCCTGTGCGTCAACCACCCCGTGTTTCTCCTCCCCTGCGATTTTTACTCGTGTCTGTGTTCTCTTCACTTGCAAATCTCCGCTCCTGTCAGTTCTTCTATCCTGTGAGAACGTCTCTCCTGCGAATCCCCTTTTCATGTTAGTCCCCCTTGCCTATCAATCCCCCAATTCTGCAATTCCCGTTCTCTTCTGTGAGTTTTCCTTTCCTCTGAGTCCTCCTCACCTGTGAGTCCACCTTTCTTGTGACTGTCCCTACCTTGTGAGTTCTCCTGTCTTGTTAGGGCTGATCCTGTGTGAGTTCTCCAATCGTGTGAGTTAAATTCCCATATGAGTCCTCCTTCCCTGTGAGTCATGTGAGTCATCCTCCCTTGTGAGTTCTCCTTTCATGTTAGGCCCAACCCTTGTAACTTTTCTCCTCGGAGCCACCTCCCCTGTCAGTTCTAGTCTCTCGTTCGTTCTACTGATGTGTGAGTTCTCTTTTCCTGTAACTTCTACTCCACTGTGGGACCCTCCTCCGGTGAGGCGTTCTCCCCTGTGAGTTCGTATCTGCTGTAAGTGCTCATATCCTGTTAGTCTTCTTCTGCGGTGAAAGCTTGTCCCCTGCAAGTCCTACTGTCCTGTCAGTGCTCCTCGCCTCTCTCCTCTCAGCCTCTTCCCTTATGTGTACTAGTCTCCCGTTCGTCCTCCTGATGTGTGAGTCCTCCTTTCGTGTGAGTTGTAGTTCAATGTAAGTGCTACTCTTTCCTGTGAGTACCTCCTCTCCTGTGAGTCCCCCTGTCCTGTTAGTCGCCCTGCTCAATGAGCTTTCCTTTCTTGTTAGTTCTCCTCCTATGTCAGTACTCTTTCTCACCGAGATCTCCTCCACTATAAGCCCTTTTCCTGTTTGAGTTCGTTACTCCTGTGTGGTCTCTTCTCTTGTACGTTCTCCTCTCCTGTCAGATGTCCTCTTCTCTAAGTCCTCTCACGCACGCAAGTCCTCGTTTCCTGCGAGTACCCCTCCCCTGTGAGATCTCTGTGTGTCCTCTTCCTGTGTTGTTTCTTCTCTCCTGTGAGTTCTCCTCCTCTGTGATCCCACCTTCTGAGTTCTCCTCTCCTATGAGTTCTCCTCCCCTGCGAGTCTCCCTATCCTCTAATACCACCTTTCCTCTGAGTCTTATCTCACTCCATTGTGAGTGAACCTCTCCCGTGCGTCCTCGTATTGTGGGAGTTCTCCTCTCCTGTGACTTCTTATCTCCCATGAGTTCTCTTCTCCTGTTAGTCGCCTTCCCCTGTGAGTTCTCCTTACCTGTGAATCCTCCTGTCCTTTGAGTTCTTCTCCTCTGTGAGTTTTCCTCCCCTGTGAGTCTCTCTCTCCTGCAATGATTCCTTTGTTGTAAGTCTCCATCCTTTGTGAGTACACCTCTCCCGTGTGTCATCCTAATGTACGAGTTCTCCTCGCCTGGGAGTTCTCTGCTCCTGTGAATTTCCCTCTCATGTGACTTCCATTCCCTGTGAGTTTTCTTCTCCTGTGAGTCCCCTACCCCTGTGAGTTTTTCTTTCCTGTCAGTTTTCCTCTCCTTATAGTTCTCCTCACCTGTAAGTCCTGCTCTCCTGAGATTTCTCCTTCTCTGTGATTCCCTCTCTCCACCTAGTCCCTCTCTCCTCTGAGCCCCGTCCCTTGTAAAATATAGTCTCTTGTTCGTCCTCATGTTTGAGGTTTCCTTTCTTGTGAGCTGTAGTTCACTGTGAGTTCCCCCTCTCTTGTGAGTCGTTCTCTGTGATTCCCTTTCCCCTGTAAGTACCCCCCTTTCCTGTGAGTCCCCCTGTCCTGTGAGTCGCCTTGCCCTGTGCGATTTTTTCTCCTGTAAATCCTCCTCCTTCTTGAGTCCTTTTTCACTCAGAGTTCTCCTCCTCCTATAAGTCCTGATCCTGTTTGAGGACTTTCTTTCTGTGAGTTTTCTTCTCTTCCACGTTATCCTCTTGTGTGAGGTTCCGCTCGTCTGAGTCCGCATGGCATGTGAGTCCACGTTTGTTATGAGTACCCCTCCGCCGTGAGATCTCCTTTCCGGTGACGCCGCCTTCTTTGCAAGTTCTCTTCTGTAAGTTCTCCTGACCTGTGAGTTTTGCTTTCTTGTGAGTTCTCTTCCAATGTGAGTCACACTCTTCTGTGAGTCCCCCTACCCGGCGAGTCCTCCTCCTGTGTGAGTTTTCCTCTCCTGTGAGTTCTCCTCTCCCAGGAGTTCTCCTTCAATGCAAGTCCTCAATGCATCCACCTCCGCTGTGAATTCTTCTCCCTTCTGCGAGTCCTTCTCCACTGTGAATTCTCCTCTTCTGTGAGTTTCACTCTCGTGTGATTTCTCCTCCAACGTGAGTCCTCCTCTTCTTTAAGTCTGCGTCTCCTGTCAATCCACCTCCAATGTGAGTCCACATCTGTGTGTCCTCTCCTGAAAGTTCTCTTTTCCTTTGAGTTTCACTTTTCCCGCCTGTGAATCCCCTTCCCATGTAAGTTCTCCTCTCCCGTAAGTCCTCCTCTCCTCCCAAGGATCCCTCTTCTGTGAGTTCTTCTTTCCTGTGATTTTTTCTCTCTTGTAAGTTCTTTTTTCCTGTGAGTCCAAGTCTCCTTTATCATCTCTCCCCTGCCAGCGTCTTTGTGGGTTCTCCTATTTCGCGAGTCTTCGTCCCGCCCGAGAGCTCCTTTTCTGTGAGTCTCCCTCTCCTGTGAGTCCACCTTCCATAACAGTTCTTCTCTCCAATGAGTCCACTCTCCTGTGATTTCTTTTCCCCTATAAGTGAGTGTGAGTGTGATTCCCTCTTTCCTGTGAAAATCTTCCTCCTTCCTCGGGAATTCTCGTTCTCGGTGAGTCCTTCTCTGTGAGTCTTCCTTTCTTGTGAGTCCCCGTCTCCTGTGAATTCCCCTCGCTCATTAGTTTGCCTCCCTCGTGATTTCTATTAACCTGTAAGTCACCCTCTGCTGTGAGTCCTCTTTTCTTGTGGGCCCTACTGTTCTGTGAGTGTGACTCCTCTTCTCGTGTGAGTGTCAGTCTTCCTCCCCTGTTTGTTCTCCTGTCCTCGGGTATTCCTCCCCTATGCGTCTTTCTCCACCGTAAGTCCCTTTCCCCTCCTTTTGAGTCACACACGCCTGTAAGTCTCCTTCTCATGCGAGTTTTTCTTTGTTGTGAGCTCACCGAGTCAATGCCTGAGTGATGCCATGGGCATCACAAGTAGTAAGCAGACAACTGTGGCTAGACTGTGCGTACGAACGGCCTTTTGCGCGTCATATTACAATAAATTTAATAAAATTCTGCTGTGGTCAATGTGTAAGGCATGGCCACAGCCGGACTCCTGTCAGTCACCCTCTTCTTTAAGTTCCCCTCCCCTATGTGTTTTCCTCCATTGTGAGATCTTCATCCCCTCTTGAGCCCCCATCCCCTTGATTCACCCACAACTGCGAGTCCCCCACTCTTGATAGGGGGCAAACGTTCCTCAAGGTGCGAGACAACAAACATTCCAAATACAATTCTACAAAGGGTATCTTAGAATCTAAAGGTCATACTGGATGCATGTGTTGTCGAATAACCGGGTTAAGACTGGAGTGATGTCTGCATTGGGCATCACCTGAAGGAAGCAGGCCACTGTGGCTAGACGCTGCATACAAATGGCCATTTGCACGTCATACTTCCTCTGGCGGTGTCGGGATCCCTCTAGCTTGCGGGTCTCGGGGTTTTTAACTTGTGCTTCTTTATTAAAATTCTATGTAGTCAATGTGTAAGGCATACCCACAGCAATACTACTGTGAGTCACCTTTTCTATAAGTTCCACTCCCCTGCGAGGCCTCCTACACTGTGAGTCCTCCCCTGTAATACCTCCTTTGTGTTACTCCTTCCTGTGAGTCCGCCACTCATGTCAATCTCCCTTTCCTGTGAGTACCCTCTTTTGTTATTCACCTATGAGTACTCCTCCCATGCGAGTCCTCCGGCAAACAACTTTCGCCATTGTGTCCCGCTCTCCTATGAGTTCCCTACTCTTGTCATTTTCCCCATTCAGTAAGTACCCCAACTTGTGAATCCACCTCCTCTGTGAAACCTCCTTTCCAGTGAGTCCCGCTGCCCCTATATCCTCCCCTGTGAGCCCCGCTCCTCCTCCGTGAGTCACCTCACCTGTAAGTTCGATACTCCTGTCAGACTTGCTCTCCTGTTAGTCCCCTTACGGGGTGAGTCAACCTCCCTTGTGAGTTCTCTTTCCCAGTGAGTTCCGCTCTCTCGTGAATCCTACTCCTCCGTGAGTTCTCTTTTGTGTGTTTGCCTCCCTTTTGTGTCCCCCTCCCCCATGAATCCTCCGCTCTCTGTCCCCCACCAATGTGAATCCTCTACCCTTGTGGGCCCCGCCTCGCGTGTGACTTCCCTTCTTCTGTGAGTCCTGCTCTCCTGCTGGTCCTCCACCTGTGTAAATCAACCTTGCTTATCAGTACTCCTGTCTTTTGAGTCCCCCTATCTTTTAATTTTCCCTCTTCTGTGAGTCCTCTCTTGTTAGTCCGCATCTCCAGTTAGTCCCCATAACATGTGAGTCCATCTCTTCTGCAAGTTCCCCTCTCCTGTAATCCCCCTTCTCCTGCGAGTTCCCTCCTCTGTGAATCATCCTTTCCCGTAAGTACACCTCCCCTTTGAGTCTTCCCCCTCTGTGAGTCCCACTCTGCGTGAGTTATCCACTCTTGTAAGCCTTCTTCTCTTGTGAGATCTCCTGTGTCAGTCCTTCTCTCCTGCGAGTTCTATCCTGTGAGGCAATCATCCCTGGAGTCCCCCTCCTGTAAGTCTTCTAACGGAGTAAGATTTTTTGTGAGTCCTCCGGTGAGAGTTCTCCTTTCCTTCGACTTCCACTCCCCTGTGAGACCCCATTTCCTGTAAGTCGCACTCCTTTGTGAATCCTTTTTTAGTGCAAGTCGCCATCTCGTGTGAGTGTTCCTCTCGTGTTAGTCCACCTACCCAGTGAGCTCTGCTGTGAGTCCCCCTCCCTTGCGAGTTTTCCCTTCTTTTGCGTTCTCGTCCTCTGTGAGTTCTTTTCTACTGCGAATCCTACTCTCCTGTCCGTCCCCAATCTCTGTGATTTGTCCTCTCCTGTGAGATCTTCACTTGCGTGATTCCCCTTCCCCTGTGACTCCTCCTGCTTTACCAGTTCCTCTGTCCTGTGAATCCTCCTCCCCAATGAGTCCATCTCTGTTGTTAGTTCAACTTTCCTCTGAGTTTCCTTATCGTGAGAATCCACCTCTCATAGGTGTTCCCCTTTCCTGTCAGTCCCTCTCCTTTGTGAGTCTTCTCTTGTGAATTCCTATCTCTGTGAGCCCCCATCCAATGATTCCTACTCCACAGTCCCACTCCCATGTGAATCCTAATCTAAAGTTAGTTCCCCTGTACACCTCTCCAATGAGTCCTCTTCCCGCACGAGTCCTCCTCCCCTGTGAGTTATCCACCCCCGTGAGCCTAGCTTTCCTCAGAGTTCTCCTGTTTTCTCAGTCTTCCTTTCCTGTGAGACCCCTCCCCTCTGAGGCTTCTTCCTTTTTGCGTTCTTCTCTCCCGTGGCTCCCCTTTTTTCGTATATATTACTCTTCCATGAGTTACCCACTTCTGTGAGTTTCCCTTCCATGAGAGATTTGTACTCTTCTGCGTGTGAAACCTCTTGTGTGAAGCCTCCTTCTGTGTGAGTTCTCCTTTCCTGTGAGTTCTCTGTTCCTGTGAGTTCTCCCTCCACTGTAAATCCTACTGCCTTTCGAGTCCTCTCCTTTGAGTGCTCTTCCCCTCTGTGTCCCATTCCCAGTGAGTATTTTTGCCATGTGAATCCTACTTCCCTGTGAGTCCCCTATCCCTGTGAATTCGTCTCTTCGCTGAGACCTTCACTCGTGTGAGGCCTTCTCCTGTGCAAGTTATCCTTTCCTGTGAGTTATCTAAGGTGACTCCTTTTACCCAGCGAGTCTCCTTCTGCTGTGAGTCCCACTCTCTTGTGAATCCAATTCCCAGCGACACTCCCTCACCGGTGTGTCCTCCTCTTCTTTAATTCCCACTCCCATGTGATTCCTCCTCCAATGTGAATCACCCTCTACTTATCTCTAGTGAGTCTTTCTCCCCTGAGAGTCCTCCTCCCCTGAGAATTCTCCACTCCTGTGAGAAATTCTCCTCTCCTGTCAGCCTTTCTCTCATGTGAGACTCCCTCCCTTGTGAGTCCCCTGTCCTGTGGGATCTCTCCTCTTAGTAACCTGCGAATCCCCCACCATCAGCTCTATTGTGATCAGTGCTCTCCTGTAAGTCCTCCTTCTGTGTGTGTTCTCCTCTTCTGTGAGGCCCCCTCTACTACGAGTCCCCCTCTCCTGTGAGTCCTCCTCCCTTGTGATTCCTCCTCCCATGTGAGTTCCCTCCCGTTTGAGTTCCTCTTTTCTGTGAGTTCTTCCCTGTGAGGCCCCTTCCCCTTTGAGTTCTCCTCTCCGGTCAATTTTCCTCCGTTGTTACTCCCTTTCTCCTGTGATTCTCCCTCTCCTGTGACTCCACCTGCGTTGTGAGCTTACTTCTCGTGTGAGTGCCCCTCTCCTGTGAGTTCTCATTTCCAGTGAGGTTTCCTCCTGTGCGAGTTCTCCTCTTGTCCTGCAACTCTTCCTCTCCTGTGAGTCGTATTTTGCTGTGAGTCCTTCTTTTCTGTGAGTTCTCCACTTCTATAAATTCCCCTCTTTTTTGAGTCTCCCCTCTGCTGTTAGTCTTTTCTCCTGTGATTCCCCATTTTTTGTGTGACCGTAACTCATGTGAGATCTCCTCTCGTGTGAGTTCCCTTATAGTGTGCTTGTCCCACTCCTGTGATTCCTCTTATCCCTGTAAGTCCCCTTCTTCTATGAGTCCTCCTTTTGTGTGAGTTCTTGTCTCCTGTGCGTCCTCCTCTCCTTTGAGTGCCCATCACTTGTGAGTCCCGCTTCCTGCACGATTCCCTCCCCTGTGAGTTTTCCTTTGCATTGAGTCCCTTCCGCTATGAGTTTTCCTCCCGTTTGTATTCTCCTGCACTACGAGTCCTCGCGCATGAGTCGTTTTCCTCTGTGAGTCCTCCTCACCTGTGAGTGCCCCTCTCCTGTAAGTGCCCGTCTCCTGTGATTTCTCCTCTCCTGCAAGGCCTCCTCCTGTGTGAGTTATCCTCTCTTATTAGTGCTGTACCCCTGTGATTTCTCCTCCTATGCGAATTCCTCTCCCATATAAGCCCCCTTCTCCTGTTCGTTCTTTTCTGTGATTCCTTTTCTCTTGTGAATTCTTCTGTCATGTGAGTTCTCCTCTCCTGTGACTCCTTTTCTCCTGTAAGGTCTCCTCCTGTACGAATTCTCCTTTCTCTGATTTATAGTATCCTGAGTGTCCCCCTTCTGTTGGGTGTTACTGTCCTCCTGTGAGTCTTTGCTCCAGTGAATACCCCTGTCCTAAATGTACCCCTCGCTTGTGAGTTCTCTACTGCTGCGACTCCTGTGCTCCTCCTGTGTGAGTACTCCTCTTCTGTGATTCCTATTCGCTGTGAATCCTGTTCTGCTGTGAGTCACCCTCTCCGGTACGTTCTACTCTAATGTGAGCCACCCTCTCTTGTGAGTCCTACTTTGCTGTGAATCACCCTCTCCTGTACGTCCTACTCTCCTGTGAGTGCCCCTTTTCTGTGCGTTCCTCTCTGATGCCAGTTACCCATTCCTGCAAGTCATCCTCTACTCTGTATCCTAATCTCCTGTGGGTCCTCCTGCCCTGTGAGCTCCACTTCCCTATGAGTACCCGTCTCATGTGAGTGCTCCTCCCCTGTGAGTCCTACTGCACTTTGAGTCGACTTTTTGCTGTGGTGCCCCGCTCCTGTGAGTTCCCTTCTCCTGTGAGTCCCATTCTCTTGTAAATCTCCATCTCCTGTGATTCCTTCTCTCCCATGAGTCCGTTTCTAGTGTTGTGAGTCCCATTCTTCTTTGAATCTCCGTCTCTTATGCGTCTTCCTCTGCTGTAAGTCTCTGCTTGTGTGTGTACTCCTCCACTGTGAATTCTTTTTTTCCTACGAGTCCTTCTCCAATGTGAGTCCTACTCCCGTGCGAGTTCTCTTCCCCTGTGAATCCTCTTTCCTTAGGACTCCCCCTTTCTTGTGAGTCCGTCTCCTCTGTGAGTCTCCGTTTCCTCTGAGTCCTTTTGCTGTAAGTGTCCCTCTCCTGTGAGTCCCCTCTCTCCTTTGGGTCCTTTTCTTCTGTTAGTTCTTCTCAAATGTGTGTTCTCACCTCCTGTGAGGTTCCCTCTTCTGTGTGTATACCTCTCCTGTGAGTTCTCTTCTCCAGTGAATCCTCCTGCAATGTGTGTCCCCCTCCCCTGTTAGTTCTCCTCCCCTGCAAGTCTCGCTCTCCTGTGAGTCCCCCTCTTATGTAACTCCCCCTCTCCTGTGAATCATCTTCTCCATTGAGTTCCCCCTTCCGATATGACTCCTCTCTGCTGTGAATCATCTTCCACTGAGTTAAGTTGAGTTGAACCGATTCTTATTTTATTAGCATGCCCATGTTTTGTTACAGGTATTGCTAATGCATAAAACACAAGTATAACTACAAACAGAAACTGTAACAAAAGTGTGAGTCCCCCTTTACCGTGAGTCCGTTTCATTTGTGCCCCCCTCTGCTGTGCTCCCTCCTCTCCTTTGAGTCTCCCATTCCTGTGAGTCCCAATATGATCTCCTGTCCTGTGAGTCTACTTCTCGTGCGAGTTCCCATCTGTCTGTGGCCTTCAGCTGTGAGTCCTCCTCTCCCGTGAGTCCTCCTCCCCTGTGAGTCTTACTCCACTGTGATTCTTCCTCTCCTGTGAATCTTCCTCCCCTGTGAGTTCCCTCACCCGTGATACCTCCTGTTATCAATTTTATATCAAAGAAAATATCGAGTGCTATAGGTGGCATAAGACAAGCACGACCATACGTACCACGAAATACATTAATTTCGATCTACAAAGTCTTAATTGAGCTACTATTCAACTATTGTGATATTGTCTGGAATAACCTATCTGTCGAAGATGCAGATAGATTACAAAGATTGAAAACAGGGCAGCCTGGGTAATAACAAAGGAAGGATATGACGTTCAATCCCATATTATCACAAAATAATTAGGCTGGGATGATAGTAGTAGTTCGGAAAAGATTGGCTCCTATTGGAAGAAAACGTCCCACATAGCTTGGGCCTCACTATGACCGTTTATCCGACTAATATATTTTTAAAAAAACAAAACAACTTAGACCGTGCTGCTAACAGTAATAAGGCAAGCGGGAAGTGACGAGGGCATAAGAAAAATGTTGAGCGCCTCGTTTTCTCGTTAAAAATCCCAGTTTTTCAAGACAGGCAACAGCGATACCGTAAACCAGAATATTCAGCGAATGAAGTGAAGCATTTGCGGTGAAGTTTGAATCTCTTTTACTTATATTGGCGAACTTATAACTTATATTGAAATTTCATCACCTTGACGTGAGATCGTGAGAATGCACCTAAAATCGCGAGCTTCACGCCTAAAGCGTGAGAGTTAGTAAGACTGCATTAAAGTCTTCAATTTATAACTTTTCATTTCCAGTCATTTTGTCCACCCGCCAGAGTCTATTCAGTTGTTAAGCAACTGCAAACTGTTTAATTAAAAAAATATTTTCCTTAACCGATGTCACAGCGGATCTGGACCCAGGCCGCGGATCTGGAAAGCGTAACATGGTTTATTTTCGCAATTTCGGATTAATACACCATACCTTTGCTACAATCTGAAATATTATTTTTGGGTTCCAAAATCGTGGATCGGGGGCCGGTCTACGTCTTGGCATTAGCTATACGGCTGCCTAAATTTTACTTTAAAAAAAATATAAAAAACCTGGTTTTTTCAACCAAAATGATTAGATTCCCTTAAAAACACTTCAGTTACAATTTCTAACGGTTTTGCATGTCATAACAATTTAAATTTGCAAATTATATTGATTTTCTTGAAATTTCTGAACTATGCTAATCGACAGATGGCCAGAAAGTTCAACATGCTCTAATTTAAGCACGAGTTATCGCATTGACGTAAACAATTCAGAAAATACTTTGGATACTGATATCTAAATCACATTGTAGTGTGTGCGTGGTTGGCTCAGTCGGTTACATTTGTGACTGCCAATCCAAGGTCCCGGGTTCAATCCCCGGCTTCACCTTACCGAGGGTTGAATTATTTCGGGACCTTCTTTCGCCACACCGTCCGCGGACAGGGACGTTAAGCTGTTGGTCTAGTCTCTCGACGTTCAATACTTAAAAAGAACCCACACACTTGTCGATAGGAGTAGGCTAATGCCGGTGTTGTGGTCTGTTAACCTGAGGGCACAACTCAATGTCTCAGACAGAAAAGATTTTTGAACCGTTTACAGCGGCCTGGCTAAGACCCTCACCCACTGAAACATATATTTGTTGTAAACAAGTGCTGAAAAGCCCCATCGGAAGCACTTGGTGTATATGTATGTATATTAGAAGAACGTTTGGATTTTAATATTTTGATTACGTCATCTGAAAGCCAAGGTTCTAAACATGTCCGCTTTCCTCATTTCAGATCGAGTGAAATCACTTTCACTGAATTTTGTTTTCTTCTAGTTTCCGGGCTGGTCACTATATATAAGGTGGATTAGAAACAAGAATTTAGCCTTAGCAGAAAGACGTTAATGTTATTTAAAAATACACAAATATTGCGGTCCTCACGTTTCTTAGGATATATTCAAAACGCGACACCAGTAAGTTAGTGTGCCTTTATGCTATGGTTTGTTTGACTATCGACATAGCTGAAAACTAAATATAAAGTTATCATTAAAGCACGAGTTGAAAACTACAAACAGTTTCGATTAAGAGTCATCATAAGTTTTTGTTTCTGTAGTGTATTTGTACCCAACCTGAGCATCAGTATACATTTAAGAGTGAGCACCTTCGTGTTAATTAACTAATTTGGGCTCTTGTACAATATCTCTACTAAAAAGAAAAAACACAATTTGCGTTGGTAAACGACTATATAGATCCAGAACTTTAAGTCAGATTTCGAAGAAAGGAAATAATTCAGTAATCATATTTGGAGAAATTTCAAATTTACTATTAAAATTTAAAGGTTTGACCGCTTACTAAAGATACGTTAAGATAGGTCTTCACTTTTCTTTGAAATTGAGTGAAGCTTCATCTATTTACTGTCCAGGACGGGCGTTAAACTGTATACTAATGTAATTAAGTATTTTTAAGCCAGGCCTTGGGCATTTAGTTTATACGTGTGTGTTATATATTTATCTCCACTTGTAGTTTTAGATATATTTTTTTTCATTTTAATAACTATTTTTATAACAGTGTTATCTATTTTCATCACAGTCCAAAAGTAAATCGGATGTCGAATATAAAGAAGAGGAGCGGAAAGAACTGCCAAGTCATTGCTGATAATAAACTCGTTTGAAACGTGTTTATAATGGTTCTGCACTGACCATACATGACCATACATGACCATACATGAGCATACATGACCACAATTAGAACTGCCAGCGACCGATTAGTGGCAGGGTTGACTGAATTTGCTGCCTGTCAGCCCCAAAAAATAGGAGCTTGTGGCTATTCTTGACGTCTGCATGGTAAAAGCGAGGCAAATAATGGCTTGCACAAGAGCTCGTGTTTGCTTGTAAGTCAGTAACATGTAAAATGATGTATGGATGAAACCAGGACAAAAATGATTACCATTTTATTGCAATAATACAGCCAAAATTGATGAACAAAATAATTGACACTATCAGTTTTGCTAAATATGGGAAAAAATGAGAATTGATATATATCAGTTGAGTCCACGGAATGTATGATCAGCGGCTCAAGTGTTGATGGTAGAAAGTTTCTGGTAGAAAATAATCGACTCTTGTAATTATGTATCATTCAGCATGAATGCTGTTCCAATATTTCGAAAATAGTGCATTTTAATCGGAATTTCTTTACACAAAGTCGGCTCCAGTGCGTCTTTGGAGTTTGGTACAGTCAAGCAATTTTCAATCGAAGAATAAAGAAGATATCTGTCATGTCCGAATGCACGTTCACGAGCGAACACAAAACAATTTCGCAGATATTGGCTTATCCAGTTTCAGTTTTCCACCTCATGACAACTAATGAACTACAATAAACCAGTCGTCAAGTCTGGCCTGTTCAAAACAATTCTGGTTGAGGCCAACAATCGCCCGTAGGCGGTTCGTGTTACACTGCAAGCAACCACCCAGTCCACCCGGAGCACTTCGCTATGGTAATATAATTTCACGACTTAACAAAGTAATTTATTCGCTGCACCTCACTTGCTATGCAGTTTCTACTAATAATTATAATAAATGAAGCTTTAATTATCTCCAAACGGTTTGGTCGTCTTCCAAATGTCAAATGATGCTTTAATTCGAAAACGACTTTTAAAATAACTAAACTTTCTGACTAACCTTTTTATTACTCATGCGCAGTATGCGCATGGGTTATAAATTCGGGACGTTTTTATTATTTTCCTGATTCAGCCAGGTAACGCCAAAGCCAATCAGAGCGCAAAGCGCTGTCACGTGTCATTCACC